>PVIW01003745.1:0-38264 GCA_004026585.1 Noctilio leporinus
GTTCTTCTTTAAATGTTTGGTAAAATTCACCTGTGTAGCCATCTGGTCCAGGGCTTTTGTGCTTTGGGAGATTTTGGATTACTTCTTTAATTTCACTAGTTGTTATTGGCCTATTCAGGCTTTCTGCTTCTTCTGGGTTCAGTTTTGGTAGATTATACCTTTCCAGAAATGTGTCCATTTCATCCAGGTTGTCATATTTATTGTCATATAGTTGTTTGTAGTAATTTCTTACAATCTTTTGTATTTCTGAGGTATCAGTTGTGATTTCTCCTCTGTCAGTTCTGATTCTGTTTATTTGGGTCCTCTCTTTTTCTTGATGAGTCTAGCTAAGGGCTTGTCAATTTTGTTTATTTTTTCAAAGAACCAGCTCCTGGACCTGTTGATTCTTTGAATTGTAGTTTGAATCTCTGAGTTATTTAGTTCTGCTCTGATCTTGATGATTTCCTTCCTTCTACTTGCTCTGGGCTTTGTTTGTTGTTGCTCCTCTAGTTCTTGCAGCTTTGTGGTTAGGTTGTTTTTATAAACTCTTGTGACCTTTTTAGGTAGCCATGTATTGCTATAAATTTCCCCCTGAGAACTGCCTTTGCTGTATCCCATAGGTTTTGGGTGGTTGTGTGTTCATTTTCATTTGTTTCCAGGAACTTTTTGTTCTCATCTTTGATCTCATTGTTAATCCCTTCATGCTTAAAAGCATGTTATTCAGTCTCCATGAGTTAGAGAATTTTTGTTTTTTTCCCTTGAGATTGGTTTCTAGTTTCAAGCCATTGTGATCTGAGAAGATACTTTGTATGATTTCAATTTTCCTGTATTTGTGGAGGCTTGTCTTGTGACATACCATGTGGTCTATCTTAGAGAATGATCCATGTGCATTTGAAAAGAATCTGTGTTTTGCTTCTTTGGGGTAAAACACTCTGTATACATCAGTTAGGTCCATTTCCTCTAGTGTGTTGTTTAATGCCACAATGTCTCTGGGGATTTTTTGTTTGGAAGATCTGTCCATTGTTGATAGTGGGGTATTAAAATCCCCTACTATTAGTGTGTTGCTGTCTATGTCTTAAAGCCTTCCAAGATTTTCCTAATATATTTCGGAGCTCCTATGTTGGGTGTGCATATGTTTATCAGAGTCATTTCTTCTTGATGGATTGTTCCCTTAAGTATTATGAAATGTCCATCTTTGTCCCTTTTTTTTTTGCCTTCATTGTAAAATGTATATTGTCTGAAATAAGTATTGCTACTCCAGCTTTTTTCGTGTGTCCATTTGCTTGATATATATTTTTTCCATCCCTTCACTCTCAATATGTGTTGATCTTTTGTTCTGAGGTGGGTCTCTTGAAGACAGCATATATGTGGGTCATGTTGTCTTATCCATTCGGCTACCCTATGTCTTTTGATTGGTGCATTTAATCCATTTACATTTAAGGTGATTATTGATTGATACTTATTCATTGCCATTTTCTCCCTTTGTATCTGTATTCCTTTTTGGCTTTCTCTGTTTCTTCATTTTATTTATTTATTTATTTATTTATATTTAAAGCAGACCCTTTAGCATTTCTTGCAATGCTGGTTTGGTAGAGATGTATTCTTTTGGTCTTTTTTTTTTTGTCTGGGAAGCTCCTTATTTCTCCTTCTATCTTGAATGAGAGCCTTGCTGGGTAGAGTATTCTTGGTTTCAGGCCTTTGTTTACCATTACTTGCAATACTTTTTGCCATTCCCTTCTGGCTTGAATTGTTTCTGTTGAATAATCATTTGATAGCCTTATTGCAGCCCCTTTATATGTTGTTTGTCATTTCTCTCTTGATGCTTTTAGGATTCTCTCTTTATCTTTGAAAGTAGCCATTTTAATAATAATGTGCCTTGGTGTTGATCTGTTTGGGTTGATCTTCATTTGGACTCTCTGTGCTTCCTGAACTTGAATAATGTTTTCACTCATCATGTTAGGGAAATTTTCTATCATGACTTTTTTTTTTTTAAGATTTTATTTAATTATTTTTAGAAAGAGGGGAAGAGAGAGAGGCAGAGAGAGAGAGAGACAGCAATGTATGGCTGCTTTCCACCTGCCTCCAGCCACAGACCTGACTGGAGACCTGTTTCGCAACCTTGTTATGTGCCCCGGCTGGGGAACTGAACCTGCAACCTTTGGGTTTGCAGGCCAGCACCCCGTCCACTGTGCTACCAGCCAGGGCTATCATGATTTTTTTTGAACAGGTTTTTCATTCCTTGTTTCTCTTCTCCTTCTGGTATCCCTATGATATGGATGTTGTTACATTTTATGTTGTCCTGCAGCTCTCTTAAACCCTCTTCAATCTTGTTCAGCCTTTTTTTATTCTCTTGTACTGTCTTGGAGTATTTGTCTACATTGTCCTCCAACTCGCTGATCTGTCCTCTGCTTCCGCTAGCCTACTGTTGATTCCTTCTACTGTATTCTTCAATTCAGAAGTTGTATTCTTCATTTCCTCCTGGCACTTATTGATAGTTTCTATGTCCTTTTTCATGCTGTTGTAGCTCTCAGTAAGTTCCTTATAACTTCCCTGGAGTTCTCTGTAGTTCTCCTGAAGTTGTTTATAGTTTTCTTTAATGTGGCTGAGCTCATTGAGCTTCTCTATCATCATTCTTTTGAATTCCTTATCTGGTATTTCAGATGCTTCTGTTTCATTTTGTGGTCTTTCTGGGGATTCTTTCTTTCCTTTTGGTGATGGACTGATTCTTCTTTTCCCCATTTTGGGTGTCTGTTGTTGCTTGCTTTTTATTATTATTATTATTATTTGTTTTTTCCTTTGGTTAACCTGCTTTGCTTCCTTGCCTTAGTTGAGCAACCTTCTGTGATAGGAGATTTGTGGAGTTCAATGTTGCAGTCTCCCGGATTTTCTTCACTTGTTGTTCTTGGTGTGTCCTTTATTTGGGCTGTCTGGTTGTATTCTGGACCTGTGGGCTGCTCTCCTGCATGTCTCTGCTACCTCTGGGCTGTGCTCCCCTGTGTCCAGATGCTGACCGCTCCAATTCTTAGGGACCTGAAGATGTCTTGCGCTCCCTATCCTGTCCTCCAGCTGCTCTGGTACTTGAGAACACCATCAGCACTGCTCTCTACTCTGTCACCATCTTTGATCTCTTCCACATTCTAACATCATATATAATGATAAACTAAAAATAGATCAAAGACTTAAATATAAAACCTGAGATCATAAAACTCCAAGACAAAAACATAGGTAGTAAGCTCTCTGACATTTTTCTTAGCAATTTTCTCTGATATATCTCATCAGGCAAGGGAAAGAAGAGAAAATATAAGCAAGTAAAATGACATGAAAGTAAGGAAAGGGAATAATCAACAAAGCAAAAGGATAACCAACTGAATGGGAGGACATATTCACCAATAATACTACAAAAAAAGGGTTAAACTCCAAAATGTATAAAAACAGCTCAACACCAAAATCAAGCAATCCAATTTAAAAATGAGCAGAGGACCTGAAAAGACATTTCGTCAAAGAGGACATACAGATGATCAATATACATATGCAAAAATGATCAACATAACTAATCATTAGAGAACTACAAATTAAAGCCACAATGAGATGTCATCTCATACCTGTTAGAATGGCTCTCATCAATAAATCAACAAGTAATAAGTGTTGTCAGGAATATGAAGAAAAGGAAACCCTCATGAACTGTTGGTGAGAATGCAAATTGATGCAACCACTATGGAAAACAGTGTGGAGATTCCTCAAAAAAATTAAAAATGGAAATGCCTCTGACCCAGTGGTTTCACTTGTGGGTATCTATCTGAAGAAACCAGAACACTAATTCAAAACATATATGCACCCCTATGTTTATTGCAGCATTATTTGCAATAACCAACATGTGAAAGCCACCCAAGTGTCCATCAATAAAGGAGTGGATAAAAAAGTGGTGGTACATATAATATACATATATATAATAGAACATTACTCATCCATAAAAAAGGAATGAACTCATCATTTGCACCCACATGGGTGGAGCTAGAGAGTATAATGCTAAGTGAAGCAAGTCAGAGAGTGAGAGACAAATGCCATATTATTTTACTTAAATGTGGAATCTAAAGAACGAAATAAGTAAACAAATTGAACAGATTCATAGATGCAGAGTACAAACTGATGGTTGCCAGAAGTGAAGTAGTATGAGGGGCTGGGTGAAAACATGAAGGGATTAAGAAATACAAACTGATAGTTACAAAATAGTCATGGAAATGGGAAGTGCAGCACAAGAAATGTAGTCAATAAATACTTCAGTAGCTATATAGGGTGCCAGATGGGCACTTATATTATCAGGGGATCACTTTGTAAATTATATAATTGCCTAACCACTATGTTGTACACCTGAAACTAATATAAAATAATATTAAGTGACAACTGTAATTGAAAAATAAAATTTTAAAAGTCAACAACATGTTACCCATAGAAAAGAGGAAGTAGAAAGTTGTTTCACAAATCCTTTTTCTTTCTTTTTTTAAATAAAAAATTTGCCTATTCATAGATATTTGAATCATCAGATTTCCTGTATTACTAACTTATACCACATGAGGCATTTATCCTTTGATGGCAGAAAGCCAAAACATTCTTAGAAAGAGGTTTGAAAGGGAGAGAAGCAATCACTTTTTTGGTTTGGGCTTGGAGTTCTGCTAAGAAGCAATGTCTCTAGCACTTAGTCTACACTCTTCAGCTGCCTCCCTGAGAGACAGTTCTGATGAGAACCTAGAGCATGGGACAGTAAACTCATCATGGTTTGCAAATATCCTCTCAAAGAGCACTTAAATTTATTCACTTTTCACAGCAAGACCCAGAGATAGATTAATACTGTTTGCCCACTCATTCATTCATTCATATTCATTTCTTTGTGCACTCAGCTATCATTATTGAATCTCTGTTATATGCAGAGATCTTGGCCATGTGCTGCTATTAGCGTGGGAACATGCCAGAAATGGCCTTTGCATGTAAGAACAACTGGGTAGTCCGCCCCAACTGTCTGAATTTACTAATTCAGCAAATATCACCTGCCTACTCTAAAGCAAGAAAATTTCTAATAGTTTATAACCTAGTTGGGCCAGCTAGCAATTAAACAAATTAAAAAGGTTTTACTTCATGAAGAATATGAATCTACTATGTGTGAGCATGTAATTGCTGTTATTTCACCAAGTGGAACTTAAAATTCATTGTCTGGTAGAGATAATCTTAGCAAGATGTTAGAGTCAACATATAAAACCTATTTAAGCCCTGGCTGGTGGCAGAGTGGATAAGGCATCAGCCTATGAACCCAAAGGTCTCTGGTTCCCAGCCAGGACATGTAACTAGGTTGCAGGCCAGGTCTCCAACCAGGTCCATAGCTGGAGGCAGGTGAAAGGCAATCATACATTGATGCCTTTCTCCCTCTCTGCCTCTCTCCCTCTCTCTCTTCCCCTCTCTCTAAAAATAATAAATAAAGTCTTTTATTAAATGGTAAAAAAAAAAAAAAATAGCCTATTTAAGTCACCATAAACAAAATTAGCAAATTGCCTATCAAATTACCAAAGTCATCATTGACACTGCTGCCATTTTAGAATAGATGATTGTTTTCTCTGGGTTGTTTTGAGCATTGCAGGAACATTGTAGAATGTTCAGCTGTATCTATGGCCTCTATGCACTGGATTTCAGTAGCATTCCCTTCCCAGATGGGACAGTCAAAAATTATTCAGACATTGCCAAATGTCCTGGGAGAAAAATTGCCCCTGGCTGAGAATCTCTTGTATCTGGGGAAGAGTGATTCAAGGTTCAACTAGGAGCCCTAAAACACATATCCTCTTCTCCCCCTATGTCCTTACCCAATAGTGTCAGGGAGCATCTTTTCCTCTGTGTTCGTACTTCATCTTTCTCTAATATCTGCCCTGTATCAGGGATATCATTTTCTTCTTCCCCTCAGCTCCCTCTAGAAAGAGGACAGGAGGAGAAGGTGCTTTCCATTGAGTCTAGTCATCTCTTAAGCTGAATAAGGGAGGAACTGAGAAATGTTTTCTTAGAGAAACTTTGTCTCCCACTCCATTTTGCCAAGAACCTGGGCCACCTTCCCTCACTCTCTGTGCAGTTACAGGTTGGTGAGCTGATGGCAGGCCATGAAGAAGGAAGTTTATATGGGCTAACTTCTGCTCTTTTAGATGAATAATTAATTGCATTGATTTTATATTTTAAGACAAAGACCCCATTGCTACTGTATGTGCATAGAATGGCCCTATGTTTAGGAGTGGGTTTTCCCAAAAGAGAAAGATCCGCCCAAAGAGAAGGAAACATCTTAGCAACCAAAACTCTAGCTGGACCAACTGGGGCTGTGAAAGGAAGTATGATGCTCCCTGAGCTTTGGTTATGGACTTTGAATCCAAAAGTGTTTCACATTTCCTTTGGTTGTAGGGTTTTGGCAGTGGTTAAGAAATAGTGGGTTAAACAAATCCAATGGATTTCTTTCATGAGGACTTTTAGAAGATTTCAAAATGTAATGTACTTGGTGAGTGTACATGTAAGTACAGTACACTGTGAAGCAAGTGAGGGTCCCAATTTATTTGATGGTGGAAACATCTCTTGTGTTTTAACTTTAACAGGGCTTCTTTCTAAACCACTGCCCTTTCAAAATGGTGAAATAACCGCAATTACATGCTCACACATAGTAGGTTCATATTCTTCATGAAGAAGAATATGTTTTTAATTTGTTTAATTGCTAGCTGGCCCAACTAGGTTATAACAACTTTCAAAAGAGAGTTGTTCTCTTGCTCACCTATTTGGCTATGACTCTCTGTGCTCATTTTCCTCCTCCCAGGCCTTTCAAACATCTTTTTTAAATCATCTTGTTTCGTCCATGTTGTTTAATTGGAACCTAAGAAGTGAGTTAAAGGGTTTATCTCCACATTTATGGAAGTGCCAACATCAGCCTTGGTTCTGGCCCGCAATCTTTTGCTGCCTATGACCAGCAATAGATTCAATAGTACTGGGATGGGGCTAGGCCAAGCTGAGCCTAAAAAATCAAATGAAACACCCCCCAGGAGATTATGAAATGTGGCCCCATGAGCCAAGTTATCAAAGAGGAGACAACTTCCTTCCCCACCCCAGGCCATCCTTGTTATGACTGAAACACTTCCCAGAGACCCTCAGAGGAAGTGAGTTTCTGGGAACAAAAGTCAGGTAAATGAGGTCTCCCTTGCATGGAAATTCTCCCTCCACTGCCAATCCTAAAGGGGTAGGATTCGATTTTACTTAGAAAGTGGCAGTTTGTTAAACTGCATTAAAAAAGAGATTCCTTGTTGGAATGCTATTAGTTAAATAATAATCACCTGAGTTATTCTAAGATCATCTGGTTTTCTACAGAGTGATTATTAATATATAAATACCACCTTCTCCTTGACACTTTCTGTGCTTGTGTGGATGACAGCTGGACAGGGGATCTGGGCCCTTAGAAATTAGGCTGAGTGTAGCCTGGACCATTCTACTATAATCATACATCAATTTCTGGGGGTTTTAACTGTGGCTGGGGTGCAGTCATCCAGCCCTCATGGTGGTCAGACATGTACCCATGCTTCTAACACCAAGCTCACTCAGGAAAGACCAGGCCAGCCAACCACTGTCGGTCAATTACTACCCGTGTAGGTCCCTGGGAGGCCACACTTGACTCTCTAGGGCAGCAGTTATCTTTTTGGTACCTGGGACTGATTTCAAGAAAGATGGGGAGGGGGCCTGAGCTTCCTCAAGGATCTATTCCTAACAGGCCAGGGACCAGTACTGTCTCCTCTGCCTGGGGGTTGGGGACTCCTGCTCTAGGAGGTGCCCAGTACTCATAACTCCATGTTACATGCAAACCTGCCTTTTGTTAAAACAAGAGAGACTGAGCTGTGGATATAAAATTGGGATGTTGAACTATAGGGGATAAATACTGAGATGAGAGCAGAAGGGAGGCCTGGAGGTGAAGTGCAAGGTCTTTAAGAGGGAAGAATTGCTCGAGTCATCTGTATGCCGAAGGCCTAGGGAACAGCTTTGCCCAGAGCATCAGAACTTAGATGATACAACAGTGTTAGACAGGAATTTATTAAGTTGTGCAAATGTTAAGTGCTATTAATAAAACACAACTAGGACATGTAATAGTTTGCTTGGGAGGATTTCAAGGGAGGTGGCTTTAATTTTGCAGTGGAAGGTCAGAGAAGGTATCTCTGAAGAAGTGATATTGAAGTTGAAACTAAATGACAGGAAAAGACTTTCCATGCAAAGATTTTGGGGAGTGGCAGAGGAAATTATGAGTATGAAGACATTAAAGCTGATAAACTTGGGGCATCTGGAGCAGAGAAAGATATGATAGGAAGTGAGGTCAGAGAACAAGGTAGATGTTTGGTCAAGTAGAGACACGCCTTTTATAGAAATAGTGAACGAAGATCCAAACCTGATGGATCCTCCCCTCTCTGTACTTGTCTATAGCAGATGCGTATCTGTGACTTAGTATTTTTCACCCTATTTCATAAGGTTGCACCGATTCAGAAACCACTGTCTGTTTAGTGAGCTGTTAGAGCTCACTGGTGCCATGCCAATGTCTTTTTTTTATGCTCACAGCTATGTTATAAAAGGACCCTAAAGGGACAGAGGCAAAACTAAAAAAGGCTACTCTGGGGTATGTAAGTGTGAGCTCTGGAGTTACCACCTCCCAGAGTTAGATGTTTGGAGGGAAGAGTTTATACTATGCATTTCCTTTGAGCATGCACCTCACTCTTGCTGGGGTGCAAAGCAGCAGCAAAGTTGGCTGTTACTTGTAGCAGCTCTGTACTTGTAAAAAAAGAGATACATACCCTTTTAAATAAGGCATTTATTTTTTGGGAAAGTCTTTTATTATTATTATTATTATTTGTTCATTCCTCAAGGCTCTGTCCATAACCACACACAGGCACAGAGCTATCAAAATAATGTCATTTTTCTTTTTCCTTGTTTACTCAATTTTTCTCCTCTGGCTGTGAGGCAAAGGAATGCTTGATTGGGATGACCATAAAATAATGAACTTTTTTTTTCATAAACTGTATGAAAACATTGGTCTTTTATATTATAGTCACAGCTATGTAAACCTTTGTAAGTTTTCATCTCAATATTTTCTATTTCAGACAGTCCTCCTAGAGGTCAGGATTTAGGTTCATTTTAGGCTACTGTACAGTGCAATGTAACACACAAAGGTCCTCTAAAGGGCCTGGTGGCAGCTTCTGAGATCAGTGGAGCTTGCCCTTCCACCATTTACCTTAGTTTAGAAGAAGTATCAATGTTCCTGGTATCAGACTCTGCAGAACTCACAGGTGCTATTTACCACCTAAAATTGTTTAGAATCCATACATTCCACTGCTGCCCTTCTGCTCCTTTTAAAAGCAGTTGGTCCTAACAGGTAAGACCAACATGTGGTCAAGAAACAGCATCTTCATAAAATAAGGGTAGTTGGCAGAAGGGCTGCATGCTATTACATGACACTTTTTAGCTCTGGGTCTCCTCTCCCATTAGCCCTAGTCTCTCTCAAGATGTGATGAGCATGTCACTGTTTATTTCAAAATGGTACAAGTCACCAGCTGTTTAAAACCAAGATAAATCCCCAATACATGATTAAATAAATTTATCGTAGATGCTGGAATGCAATTTCTGAAGAACCAATCTCTTCCTCCTCTTTGCTTATCAAACAGAAAAAAACTGAGGAAATCTTGCTGAAATATTAGCTTCAGGTTTTTGCATAACTACAAGTTGGCATAAAACAAACAGCACCCCAAGTTTAATGTTCTGCATTGACTATCTTCATACCTCCAGCACACGGCTCTCCCATTTATAGGCCCTCTCTGGCTAACGGCTATTAACCCGCCTTCATGCTTGGGTTGTATATTTCCAGATGAAGAATGAGAGCCCCAAATAACTCAACACTTGTCTTTCTAATTCTAAAAGAATTAATGGGTTGCACTATAGTAGAGGCAACATTTTGACAAATGGAGTCAAGCCAAAAAAGTCAAAACAAAAGTTAGTCTTGTAGCTCAGGGTTTTTTTGTTTTTTGTTTTTGTTTGTTTTTTTTTTTCAGATCTTGTGTCTTGTTCCTTTGAATATTATTAATCTGTATATTTGGGGCATTGATACAATCAGCAATAAATAACTCTCATATTTCCAGTAAGGTGATGAAAGCAAGGGGGGTCGGATAGTGCAATGGTTAAGCATAGGACCTATGGAGCCAGACTACCATGTTGGAACCCTGACTCTTCTGGCTTTTTGTTACAATTCCTCTGGAAATAGGTTTGTTCACCTGTACAGTAAATCACAGTAGATCCAACTTCGTGGAGATGTGTCAGGGGAGGGGGTAGTAAATGAATTAACAATTGAAAAGCAGTTGGAACAGTGCCCATACTAGGTGCTCTTATTAGATGTGCTTTTCCACTGTTAATAAAAAGAGCTTTGGAATAGCAGCTCTTTTGAAGAGTTTAGTGTTTTGAACCTATAGCTACTGGAATACATCTAGAAGGATGAAAGTGGGAGCACCTGCATTTCTCTGACTTATTCTAATCACAAACCACCACCATAGGCTGGTTATTTTATTTTTGAGTAGAGCCTTGTCAAATATGTGCATCTTTATTGCCATTATCTCTGTTATTGTTTCCAGCGACAAATGGTATCTATTAGCTCACAGCTTCTCAGTTGCCTTACATCTTTTCTCTTAGCCAGGACAGGAAGTTTGCAAACTGCATTTCCCAGACTTCTTGGCCTTCTATCAATGGAAGACTCTGGCAGGAAATTGAAAGGTGGGAGTAAAGTTGAGCAAAAGTGAGCAAGCATTCCCCTTCCAACTTCTGGAGTGTCTTCAGTTGCTCAACATCAGTCTCATAGTCACAGGCTCTGGGGAACGCTGTTTTCCCTTTTGCTTCTTCAGACCTAAGCTTCGTAGTGTCTTTCTGCTAATCTTTGGGCAAAATTACTTCTTTTTACTCTTCCAGCCTCTCTAACACATTTAAATCAATCCCTTGTATTAAGTAGCTTCTGTTTAAAATACCTAACTTGTTTTCTATTTTCCTGTTTGGACACTTATTAATATATTCCCAAACCACTTCATGGTAATCATAGTTTAAAGTAGCTAGATACTTAACCCCACCCCTTGAAGTATTTTTCTGTTCACTATATAATAGTTCATTGAAGTCATTTCTTGTTTGTGTCTTACAAACACATCCTATCAAAATTCATGTGGACATAAGGACAAATGAACAAACACTGAAGAATAAAGTAAAAGAAAATACCAGATGCATTTTATTAGCTATCTATTGCTGCCTAGCAAATCATTCTTACATGACAATAAGCATTTATTATTGCTCATGATTTTTGTGGATAAGGAATTTGAGAGCAGCTTGACTGAATGGTCCTGATACCAAACCAGACCAGTTCCACTTGGGCTCTTGTCTCCCAAAATAAAATAATTTAGTTCAGGGATGCCAATAATAAAAGTAAGATTTGTTTCAGCTCTGCAGAAGGTGGAAGCCCTGGGTGTCAGAATGAGAGAGTCACATTGAGATAAGAGAAAAAGAGGTTTTATAGGGTTCCTGGGGTTTTGTGCAGTTTGAGTTTCAGTTAGCCTAAAGCGTGTAAGAAAAATGGTTTCTTGTCTTTACTTGGCACCTGGTGGTATATGACTGGTTGATTTAAGTTAATTTTTGTTCAACAGGTGTTCTACTCTACTCTTCTTTCTTCATGGGAAAGTTGAAAACAAGATGCCTGCAGTCTCACAGCCTCCCTTCTTGGCCCTAGGTTCTATGAATAGGTTATTTTTTATTCGTACTTCTTCATTACAACAATGTTCTATTCTGACTCAGGACCTCCCCATCAGGAACATAAATTATTCTTTTTTTAATTTAATTTTATTGTTGTTGTGTATGCATGAGATAATAAGTGCATAATCTGAGTGAAGATGAGGAATGGAAAATTCTCTTCTTCAAAATGAGCAGGAAAGTTACTGATTTCAAGAGTTTCTTGAATGAGGAGGGAAGAATGGGAGGGATATGAGTCTTTTGGGTTTCTCTGTAGCTTATGAAAAATATACCAAGTTAATGAAATGTTCAGTAAGTGTTTTGAGGGGCATCAAAAGGATATACTAAGGATGGTTGCTTCTTTTCTCTTCCACTGTCTTCTTTTAGCTGTCATTCTCATTCATTCCCTTTTATAATCATTGCTATGGGTATATTTATTTCTTTACTTCTCACCACTGGAAGGAACTCCACAGCATACATTCAATGACTTTATGTCTCTATTCTTCCAGAGATGAAACCCAAGCTGCTGGAGAGGTGTTTCTGAGAGAGAAAGGGCACTATCAATAAAAGCCCAGAGAGGGTTGATTAGAATATATATAATTACATATATGTAAGGTATAAGGGGCTGAAAATGTTCTTTATTCCATAAATGTTTGTGCCAGGCATGGTGCTAAGCATTGTGGAAGACTCAAAGATTGATGAGACATAGTCCCTGATCTCAGAAAACTTGTGGTTTAAAGACAAAACAGATCAGCAGACAGCTAAGTCTAATACAAAATTAAGAACAAGGCCCAAAAGAGGCATATCCCAATAATTTTGAGCAAAGAATCAGGAAAGGTTGAGCCTGAACAGGTTTTGAAGAAAGAGCAGGATCTTCACAGGTGGAGGGAAGTGAGTGGAGAGAAGTACCATGTATTTTGGCCTGGAAAGCCTAAGCAAGCCAAGGTGTTAAATAGGAAAGACTATGTGTCAGTTCAAGGAAGAGCAAGGGATTCTATGTGGTTGCAATGGATGGGTTGGGGTGTGGAGGTCTGTGGGTGGGGAGGAGTCTGACAAGTGGAGATGGGACCACATACTGGTGACTCTTCAGTGTCCTGCAGGAAGCCTGAATCACTCAGCAGTGATTCACACCCATGATGAAAGGAAATAATTAATATGAGAGACACAGACCAAAATGCATGTTGCTGGTTGAAGAAATTATGGCTATACAGTGAGTATAGATTCTTGGTAAATTTTAAAAAAGAATACATAAAATAACCTGTATAGGGTAAGATACAAATGGGTAAAAGGAGGAGGCCAATGAAAGTGGGGTGTCTACAATTGATAGGGGAAGAGTCTGGGCCTCAAATACCAAGGCTGGCATTCACATGTTCTCCAATATTAACTGAGTGTCTCCCTTGGGCTTGGCATTCTTCCAAGATCTTGATGGAAAAATGGGTCAGTGATAGGGGACAGTAGAATAGACAAAGGAAGGGGGTTATCTTTAAGGCTACAAGAGATTTGAGTCTGTTTGTAAGCAAAGGGGAAAGAGCATTTGGATAATGAACACAACATGGCAAAGACAATTCAGTAGATAAGAGGCAAGATCCAAGAGCAGATCAGAGGGAATAAGGTCAAGGCCCCAAGGGCAGTGCATGTGTGTGGGTGTTTTGAGTCTGTGTGCATCTCTGTGCATCTTAGAAAGAACATAAAGGATTAGAGAATATATGAATTAGAGAATGTGTAATTGTGAATAGCAGTGTAAGTGGGTATACATGAGTAACTACATTTTGGATTTGAATTTATAGCAACTCCTGAAATAAAAATTTGGGCAGAGCCATTTTTTTCTGTTAACTGTAACATGCTACAGGCTATTCAGAAAGTAAAAAATATGTACAACAAACTCAATCAACAAAACAACTAAGGATATGCAGTTTTCCCCTCATCATGTTTAAAAGAAAAGGTAAATGTGTGAAAAGGAGGGCACAAGAATTGCTACAGGAAAGAACACATTGCCAACAGGCTGCTCTGTGAAAGATGGTAGGTGTGCATGACACCAACCTGACTGTCCCCCTCCTGCATTAAGTAAAATGTTTCTAAGAGGCCTGACTGGCACAGGCTGAATTGTCACTGTGCTGGCTTGGCCTTGACAGATATGCCTCCCACATGCCCTGATGCTCTTTGTCCCCTGCAAAGTTGCCTGTTTTGAAGAATTTGTGTTTGGCCAGAGTTAAATGAACCACTTTGCTTGGGATTTCTCTTCCTGCCTAAGGGGTAACAGAGCCCACATATTTCAGGTGAAAGCCTGAGGAGGTAACCAGAGAAGGATGAGGGTCCCAGGGCCATTCTTCACAGTCACTCCCCAAAGCTCAGCAGACTCAGCTGAGGAAAAGGACAGATCCAAGCAGCACAACTCAGTAATCTATGGCAACTAGGACTGACAAGTCAGGCTGTAACTATATCTCTGCCTGCCATCACCCACAAGCTTACTTGCTTAGCCTTCCTTTTTTTAAAGTATATTTTATTAATCATGTTATTACAGTTGTCACAGATTTTGCCCTTTTCCCTACTTTACCCAGTACCCTTTTCCCTCCAGTAATCCTGCCCCTTTGTTCATGCCTGTAAATCATGTATGTAAGTTACTTGGCTTCACCCTTTCCTATTCTGTTCTTAATATCCCCCTTTTTTGTTCTTATCAGTTATGCTTGCTTCTTGGTTCCTGTACTTACCAGTTATGCTTCTTGGTTCCTATACCATTTCCCCATTATGTCCTTTCCCTCTCCCAGCTGATAGCCCTCCGAATGATCCCCATGTTTATGATTCTGTTCCTGTTCTAATTGTTTGCTTAGTTTGTTTTAGTTTTTATTTTAAATTCAGTTGTTGATAGTTGTGAGTTTGTAAGTCATTTTAATGTTCATAGTTTTGATCTTCTTTTTCTTAAGTCTTTTTATCATTTCATATAAGAATCAGCTTGGTGATGAACTCCTTTAGCTTTACCTTGTCTGAGAAGCATTTATATGCCCTTATATTCTACATGGTAGTTATGCTGTACAGAGTAATCTTGGTTACAAGTCCTTGCTTTTCATCACTTTGAATACATCTTGCCAGTCCCTTCTTGCTTGCAAAGTTTCTTTTGAGAAATTAGTTGATAGTCTTATGGCAACACCTTTGTAGATAACTCTTCTTTTCTCTTGCTGTTTTTAAGATTCTGTCTTTATCGTTAACCTTTGGCATCTTAATTATGATGTGTCTTTGTGTCCAACTTGTTTGGGACTCTCTGTGCTTCCTAAACTTGTATGTCTATTTCCTTCATCAAATTAGGGAAGTTTTCTTTCATTATTTTTTCAAATACGTTTTCAATATCTTGCTCTTCTTCTTTTCCTTCTGGTACCCCTAAAATTCAGATGTTGGTACATTTAAATTTGTTCTAGAGGTTTCTAATCTTCTTCTCTTTTTTCAATCCTTGTTTCTTCTTTCTGTTCTGAGTGAATGTTTATTTCTTCCATTTGTTCCCAGCTTCCTTCCCATCACTGT
The DNA here is from genome assembly GCA_004026585.1 of Noctilio leporinus. Taxonomy (NCBI): domain Eukaryota; kingdom Metazoa; phylum Chordata; class Mammalia; order Chiroptera; family Noctilionidae; genus Noctilio; species Noctilio leporinus. The sequence goes on from PVIW01003745.1 coordinate 15,286, forward strand.
TGGTTCCTTGAATATTTTTCTTTATTTCACTTTGTAAAACCTTCACTTCTTTCTTTATTTTGTGTCTGTACTCAATCATTTCTCTGAGCATCCTGATCACCAGTGTTTTGAACTCTGTATCTGATAGGTTGACAATCTGTTTTGTTTAGTTCTTTTTCTAGGGTTTTGTCTGTTCTTTCATTTGGGCCATATTTCTTTGTCATCTCAATTTGGCAGCCTCCCTGTGTTCATTTCTGTGTATTGGGCAGAGCTGCTTTGATTTTGTGTCTTGGTGGCATGGCCTAATGTAATGGGTGTCCTGTAAGGCTCAGTGGCACAGCCTCTCCTATCACCCAAGCTGCATAGTTGAGGAGCACCTTTGTGTGGGCTAAGTACACTCTCCTCTTGTACTTGAGTCTTATTTGCTGCTGGCAGATCAATGGACAAGGTTTACCCAAGCCAGTCAGCTGCAAGGACTGGCTATGACCATTGGCCCCCAACCTCCACCCTCTGTGGAGGATCAGCAGTATAGGGGCAGGGTGGTGGCACTCCAACATGATCTGTAGCTGTTTTCTGGGTGCAATGGCCCTGGGTTTTCCCCAGGCTGTGCAGGCCAAGTTCAGCCCCAACCCCACTCCGTGTTTTGCCTGGGTCATCCTGCCTGAGCTGTAGAGCAATCTGAGATGCTGCTACTTATGTTGGGCTTAGAGATTCCCAGGCAAAGCCTAGCTATGTATGAATCTAGGCTGGCTGCTGTTTTCTAGTACTGGACTTGGAGTTCACTGAGGTCAGCTGTTGCTTGTTTGAGAGAATTAGAAAATTATGAAGCAAGAGCCAAGACCATCCATTCACATGGAAAAGCATCTTGGGTGGGCCAATAAGTTGGGTGTGGCAGAGTATCTGGGGATCTCCAAGATGGGTCCGTGTTAGCCAGGTTGATGGATTCTCAGATATGGACCAGTTTGTTGGCTCTATTGGGGGCAAGTTTAGAAAAAAGGCAATTGCTCCTGCTCACCTGATGCCAGACACTTTATATATACCATTAGTGCCTTTTAAGCTGCTACCCTGGTGCTAGAGCTCAGACGAAATGAATCTGAGCCTGAGTAGGTGAGTCCATGTGTGGGTTCTTTATAAAGAACTACTTGGTGCTTTAGCAGTTTCTCCCACTGACTCAATCCCTGCTGGTTTTTGCAGCCAGAAGTTATGGGGACTTATCTTCCTAGCACTAGAACCATTGGCTGGGAGCCCTGGTATGAAGCTGGGACTGCTCTCTCCTGAGATATTCCTTCCAAATTGTATCTACCACATGTGGGTGGAGACCAACCAGTTCTAAGTCTGCACACCTCCTATCCATCTCCATGGATGTTTCTTTAATTTTGTAGTTGTCAGACTTCCATTCATCGATTTCTGATGGTTCTAGCTGATGGTTGTTCTACATTTTAGTTGTAACTTTGATGTGTTGTGCAAGGAGGTGAGTTATGTCTGTCTATACTGCCATCTTGACCGGATCCCTACAATTCTTTTATTACCTAGAATCCCCAGCTGGGCACACATCACTACACTGATTACAGTGGCTGAGGATGAGCTCACTTACTCACATCTCCCTTCTGACTCCCCTGGCTCCCTAGGGCCTGGAGTGCCCCTCCCCACACTAGCCTAAACTTCCACCACAGGCGATCACAGCTAAGCAACAAGTACTACCCCTTTCTTCTTCCTTAATCAAGGACAGACTCCTATGGTGGTATCTCAATGTAAACAAAGCAATTTGTGATCTGATTAATCCAGATGGACAAGTGTGTCCTTTTCTCTCTTCTCTTTACCAGGTTTAGACTATTTAAGGAGTTTTCTTCCTTGTGGAAGACACTGGCTCTCTGATATAGGTCTGGCTCAATTTTTTCTTATATTTCTTATACCCACCTCTCTCCCTCCAGTACTCATAGGAAGTGATTTATTCTAGGCACTCCATTGAGATTGACCCCACTCCCCTTTGTGCTCTGAGTAACATGCAAGTTGCAAATACTGCCACCATTAAAAATCAATCTAACATATTATTTGTCCAGATGATAAGTTTTATAGCTAATATTAGTTGTGATTTTTCAAGAAAAGACCTACCTTGTGATACATTTCATGAATGTATCATCAAACCGTCTATCACTGAAGCAATGAACTTTTCATGTCAGAGCAGGCTGGTAACTGGGACAGAACCAAGGAACTCACCTGCACGTCTATTAAATTACTGAAGGGAAAGGAAGCAAATAAGAATCTCTTGTCATATATCCCCACTCTGACCTCTTTTGCTTCTCTCTTCCACTTTTAAGAACCTTGTGATTATACTGGGACCCCAGGAGAAATCAGGATAATCTCCCTGTTTTAAGGTCAATCATGAACAACCTAATTCCATCTGCAGCCTTAATTCCCCTTTGCTATACAACTAACCTAGTCAAGGTTCCAGGGCTTAGGACATGACATCTTAGTGAGACCATTATTTTCACCTATTGTAGGATTTACATTTCTTTGTTGTTGTTTTAACTTGTGTTTATCTCTCTTTGGGCTCAAAGTAGTAACAGAATAAGCAAAGTGAAGTGTTTTTTTTTTTTTTTTAAAGAATTTATTTATTATTTCTAGAGAGAGAGAGAGAGAAACATCAATGTATAGTTGCCTTTCACCTGCCTCCAGCTACAGAGCTGGCTGGGGACCTGGCTTGCAACCTGGTTATGTGCCCTGGCTTGCGAATCGAACCAGCGACTTTTGGGTTTGCTGGCAGGCACCTTATCCACTGTGCTACCAGCCAGGGACCTCAAAGTGAAGTCTTAAAACAGATTCCTGAACCAGATCAGTGCTCAAATTTCAGCTCTGCATTTTACAACCTGCTGGTCTGGGGTAAGTTACTGACTCTCTAAACTTGTTTCTCATCTGTAAAGTGGGGATAATAAAATTGACAGAAATGAAGGCAGAAAATGGGATGATGTTCACAGTTCAACAAAACTTTAGCATAATGCCTAACATTTAGTAAGTGTGCAATAAAAAAAAGTAATACAACAACAATAAATTTAAAAAAAAGTTAGGCAGAGTAAAGGTGGGGAAAGAGAAGAAAAGATAAAGTATAACTGGTGTCTGCACACTGAATTCCCACAGCTGGTTCAGTCCTCTTGTAGTTCTCTGAGCTGGTGGTCCCCGCTGCAGAAGCTTCTTGGTCTTACTTGGAGAGAAAAACAAAAGTTCAGCTGTCCTTTTTGCTGCCCTGCCTTAGAGGCTGCAATTTTCTTTTCCTTTGCTGCAGGGCAGGGGATGCAGCCCGCGAATGATCCACAGAGCAGTTGTGGCGCACAGGAAGTCGCACAGTGGAAATGGCGAGAGCAAGAGGGGGTACCCAGCCAAGCCCCATCTCTGCCCAGCCGCAATGACTAGCCTAGCGAAGCATAGCACCCACGCCCTCAGCACTCCATTCTGGGATTAGATTCACGAGGGTTTGCCAGGACTAATTACACCAGGCTTTAAAAGGTCAATGCTTGCCAGGTCTAAAGTGCTGCTCAGGAAGGGAAACCCTAAGTCTAATTGGGTCTCCCCACCCGCTTCGGTGGCAAGCATGGCTGGAGTGGGCCCGGAGAACACAATGCGGTTGCCCAGAAAGGCTGGGCTTCCGGAAAGCCGCTAGTTACCTACTGGTTTGACAAAGAAAATAAATAAACAAATAAATAAATAAATGGTGTGAATAGACACCGTTGAAGAGGATGCATGGGGGAGGCGAGTGGGAGGGGCATGCTGCACTTTTTTGGGAAAGAAATCCAACAATAATTTTTTTTCAAATTAAAAGCAAACCTACAGTTAAAAAATATACATACTTTTCTTCCAGCAATCCAGCTTTGAGGAATCTGTATTATGAAAGAAATAAAAATGCTAGCACAAAACATTGTTTAAGCAGGAATATTTACCACAGGAATATTTGTAGGACACCAAAAAGAAAAACAAAACAAAACAAAAAACTGGGAAAACCTAAATTTCCATCAATGGCTGGAAAATTAAATAAATTGAGAAATATTGTGTAACTCTTTAAAGTAAGGAGTTGCTTCTTGAATGATTATGGATTTAATAGAAGAGAAATATCTAATTTTGAAAAAAAAAAGAACAAAAAATCCCCATGCTTTATTTGTTTTTATAACCACAGGGAAGGGTGTGGAAGGACAAAAGTTGTCTATTTACTAGTTCATGCAGGGTGAGCTAATATCCCCACCCCCATGTATTATTGTATTGCTTTGCGGGTTACAATAAATACATTACTTTTGTGATTTGAGAGAGGACTATAATATAACTGGTGAGAAGGCAAAGCATGGGAGAAACTGGAGGAAGCACCATTAGTGCTGAGAAAACCCAGTCACTCCAGAACGGGGGTGGCAGTCAATGAAAGCCAGGGGTCTGGCCTAGGCTCTGGCACCAGGTGTGGTGGAGCAGGGGCTGGGGACTGTCCAGTGACTGTCTTAATTCATATAAATACCATGCACTAACCAATTGCACCATTGGAGCCCCATGGCTGACTTAATTCAGAGATTTTCTAGAGCATCCTCTGAGAAGGCTAGAAATGGGTGGAACACTGTGTAGCCTATTCCCAAGAAGAATTTAAACTGCTGGACAATACAGAAAAACTGCCCCAAAGTATTAAAGGTCATAATGAGGCTCTCTACTGAGATTTTTGAAAGAGTTTTTTAAAATTTGTTTTTAATTTTTTGATTGATTGGGGGGGAGAGGGAGGGAGGGAGGGAGGGGGGGAGAGAGAGAGAGAGAGAGAGAGAGAGAGAGAGAGAGAGAGAGGTTTGTTGTTCTACTTATTTTTGCATTCATTAGTTGCATCCTGACCAGTGATCGAACTGAACAAAAAAACTTATGCTCTGACTGACCAACTGAACTATTTGGCCAATGCCTGGAGGAGTTTTATTTTGAAGACCAGTGAGAGGCATTGCATGAAGCCTGTGTGGAGATAAGAGGAAACAACAATAATACCTAATATCAGGTAAGAAACATATTGTGTGAAAGCACTTTACCTATGGTATCTCATTTGATGCAAATACAACCCGATGAGGTAGGTATGATTACCCCGCATTTTACAGAGCAGGAAACTGGGGTACAGAGGGGTAAAGTAACCCACCTATTGTATGTAGCTGGTATCCCAGATTATCTAGTTCCCCAGACTTCACTCTAAAAGTGATGTCTTTACAGGCAGAGGATCTGGTTGTAAATGTTACTTACACTCCTCCTCCTCCTGTGGAGCTGAAGTGGGAGATCACCAGAGTTTCGCTGAGCACAGTTGCTCTATTTCATGCCTTCAAGCTTGGAGCCCAGCCCCAACATCCAGGAAGGGCCCCTGGGAGATGCAGTTCTTCTCTTTGGGATGAAAACAAACTACAGCATTACCAAGTTCCATGATGCCAGGGGCCTTGATGGGATGGCAGGATGATGGGTGGAAGGTGGTGAACCCAGTGTCTTGTTGAAGCCACACAGCTGGTGTCCACATTGCTCCCCGCCTTCTGTCCTCCTCTGCTTCATTTTGCACCGGGGAAAGGGGCAAGGGAAGCAATGCTTTGGTTTCCTTTGGTAGATTTTGGGGAAGAAGGAACATTTCCTCTAGTCCCAGAGAATGGACCCCTCCAGGACCACCCTTGCCTAACTGCCCGATATTGTGTCCGTTCAGTGAGGTGGAGGAAATAATTGAAGGCCTTCCTGGAAGCAACTCTGCTGGGACTTCAGGGAATTTCAGTAGGTAGGCAAGGGAAGGCTCCATCTCTACCCTCTCCACCTGATTTCCCCTGGTCTGCCCTGGAGACTCAGGCTGGAGTGAAAGGATCTCTGCTTCCACAGGAAGAGAATCTATGTGGTAATCTTAGTGCTCATTTGCTTCTCTAATAGTTCTGAATGAAAATAGATCCTAATTTCATCATCATCCTCCATCTCTTGTCCACGGCTTTATCAACTGCAGCTGTAAGTTTTTCCATCATCTCCTTCTGTTTTTAAGATGGTTGGCTCCCTCTCTCCCCTCTGCTAACATTACTCTAGATTTGTTTCCACCTTTCTCTGCACCCTCCATTTGCCATGTCACCATCGTTCTCTCCCTGTCTCCTTCTTCCCTGTAAGTCCTCCTCCTAAGGGCCCTGGAATTCTTCAGCTTAGCCTGGGACTCTGGAACTGGCCTCTCCTACAATTTCAGAGGATAACTAAATATTATACTCAAGTGAATTTGTGTCTTGAATCCACTCAGGCAGAAGATGGAGTAAAAGTAGGGCCTTTCCCCAATTCCAGACAGTACCAAGGGGCTGAAGACAGGGCGAGTGGGCCTCGTGGAAAACCGTGTGGGTGTTAGGCAGAGCTGGAGACTCTGCTTTGACACCAGGGACTTGGGGCGGAGGGAAGATGATTTCCTTGACGCCTGGTGCCCATGCACTCCCCACCTTGCGCCATCTCAGTGATGGAATCTGCTCACCCTGGTTAATACTTCCCTGAGTTGGGAACAGAGTTTAGCGCGTTGCTGCTTAAAAACAGTAACATGAACTAGTATATGGAGATGTCATCATGATTAAACGGCAATTATAGCTGAAGACGGCGCGATAATAATCTAAACTATCACCACAACAAGAAGCATTCTCCAACTGTGTTTCTGAGCTTGGCTGCCCCGCATTCCTGGGGATTTCTCCAAGTGCAAGTGAATGTGGCCCCCGGCCTAGCACAAGGTGAGGGAATCCCAAACACCAAGCCAAGCTTCCTCGAGGATCCCCAGGGCCATCTGGGACAGGGCAGAGTGAAGGCGTGGTAGGACCGGGGACTCCCTCCCTGGGGTGAGCCCACCTGGGACGCAGTTGGAGCTGCAGGAGGACCGGGTTCTTTGATAAGAATCCTGTAGGAGAACCGCCTAGCGGGAGCTTCCAATCCCCGCCCCTCGTCGTCTCTGCCGCCTCCGTCAACCTCGCTGCCTCCCTCAGTCTCGCCCCCTCCCTGATGTGGAAGAAGATTGATTTCTAGGTAGGAAGCCCGCGCAGAGAGGCAAGAGGTGTCCTCGGTGAGTCGCGGGAGTCTTCCCGGCCCCGCCCACCCCAAAAACCCGGGAGAACGACGCATGCTTTATCTTTCGGCGAGTAAGGGGCCTTGGTGTACCAACTGGTTCTCCCCCAGTTTGCTGAGGGAAAGATTCCGAGAGGAGGGGGCTCACTACTCCGACAAAAAAGACGGAAGACCCTTCCTCTTCCTCCTCGTTCTCCACCCCCCTTATTAAATAGGTTCTTATTTAAAATAGGCCCAAATATTTTCATTTGAATTCCCGGGGTTGAGCCTGGGTTCGAATAGCCCTATTTCTACTTAGACGGAAAATAATCACTGAAACGAAACGGTCAAAACAACTAGCGTTCCACAATGGGTGACTGCTCCGTGCAGGTAGTGAGGGTCTTTTTTGGTTTTGACTGGGAAATCAGGGATGAACAGAGGAGGGTGGGCAGCGGGTGAAGCTACTTCTAGCAGTGGCTGGGCGCGGTGCGTGCGTGACCTGGCCGCGGTAATATATGCTGCCATTAATAATCTGTGCAGCTTTTAGCGCTCCGGGCGCAGGGACGCATGTGTTCCTGGAATTTAATCCGGGGTGAGGGGGGTGAGGGTGCAGGTTGGGCTGTGACCTAGTGGGTTTGATTTATGAACTGCTGTACTAGCGATTGTTTACGCATCGCATTTCAGAGCCTCCGCGCACCCTTCAGGCGGTGGCCAGCAGACTCCGCAAGCAGGAGCTCACAGCAGCCTCTTTCCACCCGTCCCCTTCCCCCACCCGCATCCTGGGGGACCCCCGCAGCTCCCTCCACCTGTGCATTCTCCGAGAAATCAGATTTCGATTTCATTGAAACCCAGAAACATGCATTCGATTCTCCCGCCCCTAACCATCTTCTGCCCCGCAGCCCTGGACGCCTGTCTGCTCTGCTCCAGTTTACTCTCCAATGTTTACTTCTCCGTAAGGCCATGCGGGGCCTAAATATAGGAGATAGAGAAGTAACTCTACCGCCTGATCAATAAAGCCCGATCTCCTTGCCATTTCAGCTGAGCTGTCTTATTAATTATGAAAGGATTCACCTGATCCCTGCCAGGGACCACAGCCTCTCCGGCCCCTCGGTTAGAGCCCTTAATGGCGGTTCCTTCGCAAGCTGCCACCGGCCACCACAGAGGAAGAGGCGAATCGTGGTTAGGGCCGGGCCTGCAGGGACAGTGGTTGGGGCTGACCCGCCTGGACTGGGGGCAACGCAGCGCCACTGGCATTCGGTCTGCCGTGCTTTCTTAGTCCAGCGCGAACTCACTTCCTTCAAATCTTACCTAGAAGAGATCTCTGCTTTTAAGTTTATTTTTAAAAATAAATAACTTCCCCTTTCTCTTCTTTGAGTAACCAGAATTTCATGGAAATGGCACTGTCCTAGTGGAGGAGGGTATGCTTGAAGATGATAGGTGGCGTGTAAATAGGTGGACTTATCACCTGGCTTCATGTGTCCCTTCAGGTACCTCTGAGCACTCGGCCAAGAAAGCAGGCTTGGGGCAGGAAACAGACAACACCCCCATTTCAAACAATAACTTTTATTTTATACTTCTCTATATTTTGTAGCAAATTTTTTTTGCTGAATTTAATTTATAATAAACTTTTTAAATTACATCTCTCTCTTTTAAAATCAAGGCTCTCTATGTCAAAATCTTTTTAAACTATATTTTAGAGTAACATTTAACATCCCCCCCCTTGTGATCTACACCATTGGATATTCAGGTATTACTGTATGTGTAATAGCTAAAACAAGAAGGAGGGAAAAGGAAGGCAGTGGATTTGGAAAGATGCATCAGTAACAGTAGGTAAAGCTGAACCTCTCAGTGATTTTAGCAGCATTTCTTCTGGCAGCCTTTACCTCGAGCTCGAGATTTCCCCTACCCTTTTCCTTTCTCCCTCCTATCCTTAAAACACAAAGCCAACAATCTGTCTTTCACTTTTCTTGAGGAGAAATGTGCAGTGGAAATGATCAAAACAAGATACTGTGGAAGAAAGACGTGAGCGTGAATTATTCACCAATTGCTTCTCTCGTGGACATCTCTCCTGATTTCATCCTGGCCTTCTCCTCTCCTCTTTCCTATTAGGAGGAGCCCGTCATTTCTCATGTATTAACATGATTAGTATAGTAGGTGGCCCAGGGCCGTTCCTGAGATTCTTTTGCCAAAAAACAAAATAAAGATAAAAATGGGGTGGGTTTGCCGTTTTTCTTATTTTTATGGGAAGAGGGACTAAAGCTGAGGTCCGATTTTGGCTGTGCTTGCTTGCTCACTGATTGGTAGGTAACATTTGGCAAATAAGAAAACAACAACACAAGAGATCAAACAAAAAATAAGAGAATCAGGATTTCCCACAATCCTATATGGGTGTTTTCAGCATCACAGAGAATCACAACGTCCCCAAAGAACGAATGAATCTTTCTCTCGATTTCCGGGAGCATGGAGTGAGTGTGGGTGGGCGCGCGGGGAGAGCCGGCCCCGCGCTCAGAAGGTAAGCCAGGTCGCTAAAGCTGCCGAGAGAGACGCCAGGAGCACTGGGAGCGCCGGGAGCAGGTACCCCGCCGCCCCGTTGCCGCTGCCGCAGAGTTCGAATAAGCTGCCTTGGATGTTGAGGTTTTTGGATTCTTTTCTCAGTTTATCCCATATATCTTTCGCCCCTTCCTGGCAATCCGTAAGGGCTGTGACCGTGCAGCTGTGGAAATCCTCCCAGTATCTGGCGAGGAACAGAACAAACAGAAGAAGCAGGTTCACTTTGGGCACGGGGGAGGACCCTGGGCCTGCTGTCGCGCGCGCCTCCGCTTTCGCGGTCGCTAACCTAGGCGGGCGTCCCCACCCTACCTCCTCTCCGCAGCCCAGGCACCGGGATTCTAGCGAGGTCAGCTTTCCCCTGACCCCAGCCCACCTAGAAGCCAAGGGCCAAGGAGAGCGCCGCGCCCTTCCGGGTCTGGCTTCTCTACCCGGGTGCCCGCGGGGAACCCAGCAGCCAGGATCCAAGCCACACCGGCTGCGCGGTGCTCGCACCTCGGCCTGCGCAAACAGATTGCTCTCGCTCCTCAGGGAAAGCTAGGAAAACATCACTAAGCCTTGCAAGCTGCCTCCCATTAATGCCTCTTAGCCTGCAAGATGGGTTACTTGCTCCGAGCGCGGCCCTCCCCACTGGGCTGCTCAAAGTCCTCCTCCCCCTCGCCCCTTCTGTCTCCTTCCCTCCCGGCACCGCGGTACTTCCTAGCCCGCCATGCTCCCTCCTCCCCTTTCCTTTTGTTTCCCGTACTCTTAATTTTCCCTTTTTCCCTCTTCTCTTCTTTGTCTTCCTCCTTTCCCCTCCCCACGGTTTTCCTCTGTTCAGTTCCTCACTTCTTCCCCATCCTCACTTGCATAGTCCTCCGTGGCTCCTCACCTTGCTTTCCACAGTCTCCTAGCTCAGATTCGGTCTGGAGGCTCCTGCTGCCTCTCCCTTTTCCAGGACCCTGGGGCCAGCTTTGTAAACCTGCCTTTTGCAAACCTCTGTGCTCCCGGCCATGCGCACTTGATCGCTCCTCTTCTCCCTCCGCCCCCAGTCTTCGTTAAGGACATGGACTCTACAAGGTCTCCTACCCAAAGCCGAAGGTTATAGTGTCCAGCCCCCCCAGGCCAAGACTCCAGTGCTGGAGCGGTACCAACCGATACCAACCCTCGTGGCACCCAGCTCCCTGTTCTTCCCTCCCGCCTCTTCCACCCCGGGCCTCTCAGTGACTTCCTCCCCCAGGGCTTACCTACTAGTCCTGCCCCTCTCAACCTTCATCCTACCTATCCTTCTTCTGAAAACCCAAAATAGATTCCGGGACTAAATATATTTCCAACTGGTGATCGATTGCTGGGGCGCTGTCTCCTTTCGGTGCTGGGTCGATCAGTGTGTCTCAGTAACTACCGCTGGCTTCCACCTCACTGGGGTGGGGTGGTGGGGCCTGAGCTCCAGGTCCTCAGGGACCAGTCTTAAGAACTTTGGTTGTATCGTCTCCTATCTCTCCTTTCTTCTCACTAGCTTGGACTGTAAGCATGTTGAAGGCAGGCACTAGGTTTGATTTATTCTGTTTCCACTTTTGCCTAATAATAGTTAAAATGCTTGCTAGGTTGACTTGAACTCTGGCTGTTTTCTAAGGACCTCCCAGTCTCTAATGCACAGGTGGCAAACACAGTGCAGCCTGCGGAATTCGGCCCTCCATCGCATTTCTACCCAGCTAGATTAACTGTTAAGAAATAGTTACATTTATACAGTTCTATATATACATTCAGCCCTTGGAAGGCAACCCCCAGGCTGATGTGGCATCCAGGTTAAAATGAGTTTGACACTCCTGCCTAATGTATGAGGACTGGGAGTTCAGGGATGTATGACTTCCAGGTCCCTCAATTGGAAATACATAGCAAGATTTAGAGAAACCTAAGAGGGGAGGACCAGCTCTCTGCAAAATTGCACTTCCCAAAAGATGTCTAAATCCCTCCTTCCTTTCTACAAGCCCAAATGGAAACAGGACCCTCCAGAAAAAGAGACATGGTGGAAAAGGACAGATGCCCCGGTGGGAATGGGCTTCAGCAGGGTGTTGAGCAACCAGAATACTAACCCAATGGGAGCCTCAATCCAGCTGTTGCCTGTGATCTCTGGGATGGGCCTCCTCATTTCCACTTTTTTCAGGACCAACATCTTCCATAGATAAATAAATTAATTAATTCAATAACTTGGAATAACCAAGTTGTGGTAAATGATGGAGGATTTGGGAGCTGATCTATATTTAACCTTTTGTTGTGCTTTATAGCTGCGTTCTTATCTATTGTCAGACAGTTGAAATAACAGTAGGTAGGAATGCATGCCAGGCCCAAACTTTTGTTTCTTTCCTGGTAGGAGGGTACCAGCTACTTAGCTGCTATGGCTCCTGTTGGTACCTGAGTATTTGAAAAATGTGTAGCAAAATTGACCCTTGATTACTTATAATTTAAACACATAAAACCCCACCCCCGGGAATTAGAGAGAGAGGAAGGTCTTCAAAGTATAAAAAAGGTAGTAAAGCAAATGGCCACTCCAACCTCTGGGGTACAAGGAACAGCTCTTGCCTTGACTTTATTGAAGGAGCCATTATTGGGGAGGGGGGTCACAGCTGTTTTTGAAAAATAAAATAAAGTGTGTGTTATTGCTGAGGATAGGGGTATTTCTGAGATCAGCAGCAGCTAAAATGTCACTGGGCTTGGCCATGAACTCTCATGACCCTCCTTGTGCCCTCAGTGGCCTTGGTCTGCCAATACGAATACATGTAGACAAAGAAAAACATAAAAAGCAAGGAGTGTAACTACCCTAAACCAAGGAAATTACTATAAACTCAGCAGTCACTGGATGCCCAGAACATTTTCTTCTTGGGCAAAGTCATTGGCAGGAAACACAATATTCTTTCAGCTTCTCTCCTAGAGAGAGGAAGTGGGACTTGCATTCCCTTGCCTGACCTCAGCTTTCTTGATGTGTACTTGAGGGGAGTTTTAATCAGGGGAAATGGACAAAACAGGTGAAGGGCTTTTCTTTTAGGCAAGCTTATTACCCAAAATGCTCCTCAAAACCAAGTTATTTGGGGGAGGGAGTACTGGGCAGGCCTGTCACCCACAAGGATGCAAAAAAGAGGAAGACTGCTCCAAGCAGAGAAAATTAGTAGCAACTCTCCCTGCCCCTTTGCCCTGGGTTTTAGAGCGTTGAAAACGCGAGCCTTTGTGTTGGACTGGGCCTGGATTAGCACAATCCTCCTCTGCCCATTTCAATCTATAGCGTTCCTTTTGGGGGAGAACAGGCCCAGGCAAAGCCTGAGGGTGGGAGCCAAAAGGGGACAATACGCAAATTCCCGCTGGCGTGGATCCGTCACCTCAGCAGCGCCCCCTGAACAGGTACCTAGCAGGCCAAAGAGAATACTTACGTGCACACGGTCTTGATGTTCGTCTTGTCGTCCAGGCCTTGCGGGTAGTTGGCCACGCTGTCGCCCAGCTTGAGCAAACAGTCCGAAAAGCCCTTAAAGACTGCATCGCACTTGCCTGCTGCTCTCACGGCCTGCACCAAGTATGCTGCAGGGAGGAGGGACACCAGTCAGCAGAGCTTGGATCCCACCCTGCAGCCCTGCCGCCCATCCGCCCCACAGCTCCGCGGGGCTTTGCCGCGTCCAGCTGTGTCCAGCCTTTGGGTGCACCGGAGCTAAAGGTGGATGAAAGGTGTGGTCCCAGAATGAATGACCTGCACCCAATTACTGTCTTTTACAGACTGTCGGTGTCTGAAATGGTGTGGGTGGCCCGGGGTAGAGTACATTCCTGCGCTGCAGCTCCCTCCCCCATCTTGCTCTATATCTTTTCTGTTTCCACTGTCCACCCTTCTCACCTTCCTTTTCTCCTTTATTTCTCCCTTTCTACTCACTTCCTCCTTCTTTCCCAGCACTTCCTCAGCAAGCCTGGTCATGGCTCTGAGGTGACTGAGGGGTCTCACAGCAAAGCCTGGGAGTGGGGAAGGGATAGGCAGGCGACAAAGCAGGGGGCCACCCAGCTAAACCTAATGCCACCCTGTGTGACAAAGCTGGAGTTGCTGGATGAATAAGTTAGGTCTCCGGAAGCTATCAGCAGCCACCAGAATGGATCGGTTTATTATAAAACCGTTTGCCTACCGTGCAGTCTTTGTTCTGAAAGATATCCTTCAGGCACCCTTCCCACCCCACTGGTGAGAGAGCAGCCTGGGCATTATGGACTGGGCAGGGAATGACGGTGGTCAGGGGCAGTCTGGGCCCGACAAGGTCACGAATGTGTCTGTACTGGTGACCCTGGGTCACCTCCAAGGAGGCCAAATCCCTGAGCCTCGGGCCCCCTGCTTGCTCCGCTTTGGTTCGCGGCTCAGCTCCTCCTACACATTGAGACTAGCTGTTGAGGGTCCAAGGGGCTGCCGACCCGGGCTTTCAGCCTCTAGCTCGGGGCTGCCTCCAGAGGTGGGGTGCCGATAGCAGCCAGGGAGGTGGGGGAGGGTGGTGGTGATGAAGGAGCAGGAGGAGGAGGAGGAGGAGACGACCCAGGCTGCAAGGAGATCTAAGTTCTTGGCCTCTGGTAGTTTAAGCCCTGCGCCTTGGGACCTGAGAGAGAGAGAGAGAGAGAGAGAGAGAGAGAGAGAGAGAGAGAGAGAGGCTCCGGAACTCGGAAGGACTGCTATGGCCATTCTCCCCATTTTAAGGCCAAAGAACCAGGACACTGTTCACTGGCGTAAGGTCAAAAATACTCCGGGTGCCAGGAGGGCGCACTAGAAGCGCAGATCTTTGCGGGAGGGGCGAGGGGAGGGGCGAATCTTGGCGGAATCAAAATTGGCCTAAAAGGACCAAGATCCTGAGTGCCGGCCTCTTCCTGGGCAGCGTTCCACGCCACCGAGGCTAATGTGTGAATGTCTCTGGGGGGAGAATCGTACCCCTCACTCCTCCCTTCCCCAATGCTACCCCAGCCGCTAGACACCGACAGGGGAAAGATGACCAAACCTGCAGAGCGCGCCGTTTACAAATTGCTGCTGGAAGATCAAGGCGGGTCTTGCGCTTTCTAATCCGGAATGGGAAGTTTAAGGGAAGGGACTAAGGTTAACTTCGACCTTGGCTCGTGTTATAGGTAAATCTTCACAAGCACCTCCCTCCCAAGCGAAATATTAAAAGTCCTTGCGACTGTAATATCAAGTGGAACTTGAACACTTGTTCTAATAGGAACGTGGTTACAATGAAACAAATCCTACCCGTTGTCCTCTATAATGCATGCTACAAATACTGCTTTGCAGCGAAGAAACGAAATAAAATACAGTCCATCCATTCCCCCAGATTTCTGTCTCTCTTTACCCCATACGTCCACCCCCAAAACTCAATGGCAAAAGAGTAGCCCCTAAGATGTATTAACTATTTAAAAAAGGAAACGGGGTTTTGCTGGGGGCGGGAAGCTCCCCTGTCACGTTATCTTCCCAGGCGCTGCTGGAGAAGACCTTCCATACCGCGCATGTGTGAGTGTATGCGAGTGTAAAATAAGAGGTCGTGAAAATTTCTTTCTTTTGTCCCCCACTCCCCCCAATTATGACTCCTTGGTCTCTAGTTGGCTCGGTTGGTTGGGGAGGTCAGGAGCGTGCATTCTGGACGTATTTTGCAGGCTCCTGCATTAGTGCAGGTCCGCTGGACCCTGGCGGCTGTTCCTGAATCCAACTTCACAGAGGCTCGGGCAGGTGACCCGGGCTCCTCTGTCCTCTCCGGTGTCCACACCTGTGTCATTTCCATCAGTTCATTCATTCGTTCGACCTCTCATTCATTCCAAATTTCATCTAGACCTGTCTTCATTTGTGTTCACCGCCCTCCACTGCCCCTTCCCTCCTCACCTCCCACTTTTCTTGCCAAATGTCAGTGATTTGGGACAGCTCCCAGACATGAATTAATAAACCTCGAGAGGTTCTGGTGCAGGAAAGGGCCGGCATTCGGAAACAAATTTGCTCATTTTAAAATCTACAGCCAAAAAATGGTCATTTTAGGTCTGAGGTTAGTGTGTTCCAGGTGTATCCCGCATGAACAATCGCTGTCTCCTCTGCACCGACTCCCCCACCCGCGCCTAAGGTGATTTCCCACTGGAAAAATAGAACCCCAAACATTCTCTGATTTTAAATCCCTGTATCAGACAGAATAACTGCTGCCTCCTGCTCTCTAAAATCTTCAGCCTAATTGCAAAATGCCACATTTATTTATTTCCAATAGAAAAGGGATTTGCTGCAATTAGAAATGTTTATTTATTGTATTTCTCTGAACTAATGTCAGAGTCAAAACAACCAGATTCAAAACATCAAGACATTTCTCAGAATTAAAGGAAAATGCCAACATCCTGCACCCACACTCTGAAATTCTTATAATGTTCATGCAAAAAATATATCAGATACTCAAAATCATATTAAATGCATAAAAACCTACTGCAAAGAATCTATTTTATTGTATAGATAACTCCAAACTCTGTATCTTTCACATTTCTCCCGAAGAAAAAATGATATGTATGTTATTGCTTGCCCCAAACCAATTCCTTAAAGCTTGCCCCCACCTCCATCTGGCACACACAATACTGCAAGGGTTTGTCTGCAAAGAATGCTACAGCCTGAAATAAGAAGCACCAAACGCTTCTGTTGCCAGAAAACCCTTTGAGAAGTTTCTATTTTTCTCTTGTTCTTTCTATTAATAATCTGCTTCACTTTCACTTTTAGGCCACCTCAATTAATACTCCGACCAGCATGAGAAGGGGGTTTTCTATTGCTCCCTTCCACAATTCTTCTTCTGGGTGGAAAATGTGAACTTCCTAAAACCCAATGACAGTATAACTAGGACTCAACATTCCTTAACATAAAATGAGGACTACATAAATCTGTCATCAACCCCAAACAAACAAAAATAGCAAAGACCCAACATAACATATTGCAAACACTTTTTAATCCTTTCCTATATATACCATACAGATGCCTATGTGAAAAGGAGCAGGCAAATGCTCTAGACACGTATTTTTGACTGAATTCAACTTCCTCAATGATAAGCACATTGAATTACTGTTTTGGGGTTCCCTGTTACTCTTAATTTGCCCCCCAGCCGGTATGCGGTGCCCGGTGCAAACGCTGCATCTAGGGCAAGGGGGTGGGGTGGCGGGAGAATGACAAAGTTCTAAATGCAGCAGTCTGAGCCCCGGAATATATCGTTGCTTTCTGCACATAAACTTTCCAGTTCTAGCTGCATAGCTCAATCTTTTTCCTGAATTCACCTTTCAACCCTTCAAAGTAATACCTTGCAATATCGCAGGGGCCAATGTATTGCTCCAGAACGCACCAAACCTAGTCTAACCAAGTGAGGAAAGCAAAAATGGACGTGCGCTTTGGAAAAAATTAGAGAAAAATCCCCTTCTGCACCCGCTGGCCGCTCACATTTCCTGGATAACATTTGGAGTCTATCTCTCTCTTTTTAGAAAAACTAACCCGGGATTCTCGAGTCCCTAGGAACAAATGCCCACACCCTTGGGGGTTTGCGGGCTTCTCCGCATCCCGGGGCGTCTGCGGGCCAGTGGGACCCCTGGCGCCTCGGCTGGGCCGGCTTCCTCCTGCCGCCCGCAGCGAGTCTGTCCGGGCGGCCACTTACCTATTTGCACCGCGAGGATCAGTGAAATATATCTGCCGTTCAACTTAAGTCCCATCCTACGTTTAGTCAAACCATTTGCGACCGCAGACCTTTAAATAGTTAGTTTGGAGAACGCGGGGGAAAGCTGAAAAATAGGCATTGCCAACAAGTTCCAGGAGCGACGGAGACTTTATGCACAGCGAAGGCAGAGGGAGGAGAGAGGACGAGGGAGAGAGAGGGAGAGAGGGAGAGAGAGGAGAGAGGAGAGAGGAGAGAGAGAGAGAGAGAGAGAGAGAGAGAGAGAGAGAGAGAGAGAGAGAGGAGAGAGACTAAGGGAGAGAGGGGGAAGAGCTGGGAATGGTTCACTCCATTAGGAGGGGGCGGAGGAAGTACAGCCTCACGCCCACGAGAAGGCCTGACGTGGGGGATGACACGGAATGATTTTTTTTTTTCTAAATAGAGGCACCTTAGTGGAGAATCGCCATTTATAGTCATCAGAAGCTGGAATTAATCAGATATCTCCAATTAAAGTGTGATCCGAAGGAAATATTGCCTCAAGGGTGACAACTTCCCACCCTTGCGGCCACCCAGCCGCATGGCTGTTCCCCGGGCCCCCAACCCCGCCCTCCTTCAGCGCAGAACAGGGGCTCCCCTACCCTCCCGTTCTGGAGCCGGGGAGTCCTGGCGCACCCACTCAGTTGTTTCAACCTGCTCCTCCTCCTCCTCCAGCTCAACTGCGAATCCAACCTTTTTTCTACAACACCCTAAGGTTTAAAGGAGCGAGAGAAGAAAACGCAGCTAAACCAGCTCAATTAATTCGAATATCCGTGTCCTTTATCCTCAGCCTGCCTCTTGCACTTGCCTATTATCTTCTCCAACCCAGCCGCTGAGCTTGGGCGCAGTCTCGAGCGTGTGAGCACACACTCACGTACACACACGAGTACGCCCACGAGCGCAGCTGAGCACCTTCCGTGTTTGCCCGCACACCCTACAGGCGGTCAAGCGCACACGCCCGGAACTCGGGGGTTTGGTCTGCACCTGTGCGGGCCCTGAAATACACACCGCCTGCCCTCAGAAAGGGATTTCACCAGCTCAAAAGGCCAGAGCCCAAGAGAGGCCGCTTCATGACATACAGCGACACCTGTTTTTGGAGGTGGGGAGAGCACAGAGGAAGGAGCCTCTGCAAAGACAATTTTGGACAGTAGAGATTTACTAACTCCTAGAGCATTAGGACATTTCTGAAATCTGTAGTATGCAGGGTTCTTTCTGATTCTGGTGCATCTCTTGGGGTTGTTAAGCCCAAGCACACTCACACACACGTACATCACGTACGCACACGCACACCCAGACCCTCACACACCTGCACTGTCTTTCGATGCTCAGGCACAAACCCTGCGTAGACGCAGCTTACTCTGCAACGAAGTGCTTCTGCAGCTGCGTTTGTGCTCTGTTCAAGGTGCTATCCACAGTAGCTTGAGTTGAGAATAAAAAATAAACGGCTATTTCCCCCCCCCCCAAACGCCGTTAGGTTTTGGTTTCCTTCCTTTCTTCAGCATCAAAAGAAGCCTAAATTCTAGCTTCTTTAATGAAATGCTTAAGAATGCATCAGCCAACTTTAAGCCTGTTAGAAGAAATAAATAAAAATTAAAAAATAAAAACAACTCCCAAAAATCTTCCAAGAATACAGGAGGAGACATCAACATATGAGATAAGCAGTAGAAAAACAAACGGAATGAAGAGATACAGAATCGAATTTACTTTTCCAGGCATCATACCGCCCGCGTGCCCATCTCCGGGTCATCAGCTTATTTAGTCCTTTGGAGATGCATAGACATTGAAAAGAATAGAAAGTGCAAAATAAGGAGGTGGGACAGTTTGTGGAGAGTGAGGGGCTAATGGGGAGCGCAGGGGCCCAGACTGCAGCCGCTTGTGACATGGAGTGTGTGCACAGAAGGAACCCTTTCTCCAAGCGGCCTCAGACCCAGAGGAGGGGTCCCAGGGTCCTTGAACAGGTCCGGGTGGGGGGCTGGGGGCGGAACCACGTAGCCCCGCCCCGTGACATCACCGTGCCGGTGTGTGGGGCTACAGTGGGACTTGTCTTTCCAGGGTCTAGGGGCTCTGTGGCAGTCCCGAGTGTTTCCTTCCCCAGCGTTCAGAGGCTCCTGGAAAAGCCGAAAACTTGGGCAGGCAGCGGCGGGGCGGGGGCTGGTGGCGAGAGAGAGGCGTCCCTCAGACCCGCCCCCGACACCCTCCAATAGCAAGGCGGGAGTTTTGTCCGATGGGCGGGGCCTCGAAGGAGTAGCGGTAAGACCCCGCCTACATCTCGGCCCCGCCCCTCAAGGTCCCACTTGCTGGGTCCGCCCAGCTTTCTTGTTCTCCTTGGGGAGCTGAAGTGCGGGCTCAGATCTTGCAGTTTCCCAGGCTGAGGGCGGTTTAAGATTTTTTTGCCCTTAACATACTTGACTTCCTCAGGCTCACCCACTCACTCACACTGAATCTTCTGAAACGTCGTTTTCTGAGAATGCCTTGGGATCCCCCAATTCCATTCCCTGTCATCCCGAATTTGAGGCGCCAGAGGTGGGAGGAGGCAGCACTAAAGGGCTAAATAAAGCAGTGTGAAGCCGGGTTTGGAGAGCTGCCTCCTCTGGACCCGCACGCGTGAGCAGGGCTCCTGCCTTCAGGCTCCGGGGTAGTCTCTCCCCTGCGCTGCTGCACTACGCCACCCCTGGAACCCCTGGTGGCCCTCTCCTCTCCATTTTCCTTCCCTTGCGTCCCAGTTTCCCTTCGCCGGCTTGGGTTATTTTGAAAGCGAAGATGTGAGAAGCAGAATTAGTACAGTGAATGAATTATATTGGCGTGCATCACTGAAAGCAGAGGCTAATGTTTTGTTATTGTTACTTTTCAATTCTTATTTTAAAAAATTACGATTCGTTTTGCAGCAGGGGCTCCACGTAAGGTTGGTTCTTTCTAGTAGCATAATTACAGGCTAATGAAATCCATGGTTGCCAGCGTATGCTAACTATTTGGGAACGTTGGGGCTAGTATACATGAAGGTGGCCTTGAAGAATGTTTCCTCTTCTTTTTTTTTAAATTTGGAAAGTCCACCCCAGATCATATTTGAGGTGAAAAGCAGTGAACGGCAGTGAAAACACCCAGGTACTAGACCCTGAGTTGTCAGTAGTGAGACGACTTTGGTTTGTCCCCACACTGGTTGAAGCTTCAGAACCTGAAAAATAGAGGAAATAGGACTAGGAGATGATCCCCACGGGGGGTTTCACCTTAAAAATTTTGTGAACCAGAGGTTTTTTAGATGTGCTTTTTTTTTTTTTTTTAATATTTTATTTATTATTTCCAGAAAGAGAGGAAGGGAGAGAGGCAGAGAGGGAGAGAGACATCAATGTATGGTTGCCCTTCACCTGCCTCCAGCCATGGATCCAGCTGGAGACCTGGCTTGCAACCTGGTTATGTGCCCTGGCTGGGGAATCGAACCAGTGACCTCTGGGTTCGCAGGCCAGCACCTTATCCACTGTGCTACCAGCCAGGACTAGACGTGCTTTTTAGCAGCCCAAAAGACAGAGAAAAGTCCATGTTATAGGTCAACTTCCTATAAAGAGCATATTTCCTTTTGGTAAGGGATTATGTTTAAAGTTATAAAAACAAATACAGTTCTGTGCTATTTGGGTCCGCAAATCAACTTAGTCAAAGGTACCCCTGAAAGGCATACAAGTACACCAAACTTCTTATTCCTAAAACTTCAAGAAAGAGATCATTTCTAATTTTAAGGTTGGCACCACCTCCTTTCTCAGTTCCCCTTGCCACAGCCCCAGTCTCAGCAGTGGGCATGCATATGTTCCACACACACATGTGCACCAGGTGCGTGCCAGGCCTGGCGTTCCATGTTCTTGCTTTGGCAAACGGGCAAAGCATTGAGCCAGCTGATTCCCCATCTCCCCCCACAATCCATCATAAGTGGATTTTCCAGAAACTATTATCTCCAAAAACAACCATTTGAAATCATTAGTAAGAGTAGTTGCCAGGGCCACTAGGAAGTTTCACTTGCCTTCTTGGTCAGAAAAACACCCACTGCTATGTTAGAATAGATTCGTCTAGCAATACATCTCTTTCATAAATTCAGTCTGTCATTTTTTTTGTACCTTCAACTAAAACCCTTTATTAGTATATGAATGTAAATATATATAGCTTTTCAAAATTTAAAATGATAAAAAATATACCATATTTATTTACTTAAAGATTTTATTTGTTATTTTTCAGAGAGAGAAGAAGGGAGAGAGGGAGAGAGGGAGAGAAGCATCAATGGATGATTGCCTTTCACCTGCCTCCAGCTATGGATCTGGCTGGAGACCTGGCTTGGAACCTGGTTATGTGCCCTGGCTGGGAATCAAACCAGGGACCTTTGGGTTCGCAGGTTGGTGCCTTATCCACTGTGCCACCAGCCAGGGCCCAAATATACCATATTTAAACAATGAAAAATTTGGATGGGGATGAAATTTTTGTGGAGCTATATTGGTAAGGGTCCAAATAAATATACACTTTGAGAGGCCTAGGTCTTGTTACTTGGTAAGGTAATTGTTCACCCTTTGATCACTGCTTCCAACATAGTTGAAACTTCTAGGCCATAAATACATAGAGAACTAAAAAATTTAATTTAAATAAAGAAATTTTAATTCTAAGAGCAAGTTCTCTCTTTGAAATGTATGAATGTGATTAGCTTTCTATTTAAAAATAAATATTTGATTAAGAAAATAATATTTATTATGAAATATATACAGAGAACAATGTACAAAGCAAAGATACACAGCTTATTGATTTACTACAAAGTGAATATTTATGTAATCTTACATTGAAACAGTCAGAACAGATATGGCAATTAAATGCAACCTGTATCCATAGATAAGATCCCAAATCAAAAGGCCAGAGACATTGTTGGGACAGTTAGCAAAATTTGAATGGGGTCTGTATTAGACATAAGTTTGTACCAGTGTTGATTTCTTGATTGGAAAGTTGTATGCTGATTATAGGGGAGGATGTTCTTGTTTGGGGAGCAAACACACTAGAGTATTTAGGAATAATGAGACTTATCTACAGCTTGCTCACAAAAGGTTCAGAAATGGAATAGTGATAATGGGAATAAATAGACAGCTATGGAACAAAGAGGAAAACAGTTACAATTGGGGAATCTCTCAGTGAAGGGGTAGAGGGATTCTTTACATGGTTCTGGCCATTTTTCCTTAATTTGAAGTTATTTCAAAATAATTATTTTTAAAGATCTACTCAGTGTCCAAAACAAAGCTTTAAAATACTTAGTGAAATATATAGATGAATGGTTCTAAACTTTAACCAAGCATAAAAAGGATAAAATGGAAAAAATTGATAAATTTGATCATGATAAATAAAAGACATTTGTTCATAAAGTAACAGTTTACAGACAATGGAAGGGCACATTACAAATTGTTGGAAAAAAATTGGTAGCAAGAAGTAAAGAACTTTTCAAACCAAAAATTTGTAAGCACATACTCGTATGCACCCCCCACCCCAATAGAGCTGGGAAAAAGACATGAAAAGGCATTTCCTAAAAAAGACGGCATATGCGGTTTATTCTAGGAATACAAACAAAACTGGCTTAACACTCAAAACTCTCAGCATCTTCATGTCTTTCATATTCTGGAGGGTTTTAAATTTTATAGACCTTTCATTTTAGGATGACCTTGTTCCGATGCATCTGATATTTTCTCATGACTAAACTCATACCATACAATCATTATGTGTCATGACTAAATATAGCCTCACAAACAAGGTTGT
>PVIW01003745.1:38364-96648 GCA_004026585.1 Noctilio leporinus
TTCCCCCCAAAGTCAATCCCTCCTGTTTTCCATGTCCATGGTTCCTTTATACTAGGTTCTTGTCTAAACTGCTCCCCTTCCTTGCCTCTTCCTCCCCCTCCCCGCAACCCCCTTCGCCCTGACCTGACTGAAGGCTTATTTTTTAATTAAAAAAATTGACACTATTATAGATGTCTCCATTCCCCCCATCCACCTTTGCCTACCTTCACCCAGAACCCCACCCCCACCCCCACCCCGCCTTTCCCCTGGTCTTCACCATGCTATTGTCTGTGTCTATGTGCTATGCATATGTGTTCTTTCTTTAATCTCTTCTCCTTCTTTTATCCAGTCTCCCCATGACTTTTTAACAACTTAGTATTTTGTGGGGAAGTATTATGAGATTACACCAACTTCCTAGTCCTTATTATATCTCTGTGAAATGACCTTAGCATTCATTCATCACTCATGACTGAATCAACCACCCTTATGGCTGATTTTTTTATTTTCCACATTTCTTTTAAATTTATTTGAAATTTTACTCTAAGCAAGAGCTAGATTTCTTTCTCTTTTTCCCTCCCTCCCTTCCCTGGCTGGGAATCAAACCAGTGATATTTGGGTCTGCAGGCCAGCGCCTTATCCACTGTGCCACCAGCCAGGGCCAGATTTTTAATACAATTAGACTCTTGTCATATTCTTCATTTTATTCTGGATTCCACAACCTCCTAAATAATACTTTAATATTTGTACACATGAAGGTTTGTACTTTGTGCAAATTGAAGTTCACTGACCTTTATGCTGCATTAGAATCCTTGTGAAAAGAAACAAAGAAGTTCTTAGCCAACTTTTAACTCAAAGCAGTACACCATGAAAACCTGACAGCCCTCATTGCAACATTTAAAGCAGTGCTTTTTCACGGAGATAAGGTGAACCATATATGTAATTTGAATTTTTTTTCAGATTTAATTTTTTAAAGATTTTATTTATTGTTTTTAGAGAGAGGGGAAGGAAGAGAGGCAAAGAGGGAGAGCGACATCAATGTATGGTTGCCTTTCACCTGCCTCCAGCTATGAACCTGGCTGAAGATCTGGCTTGCAACCTGGTTATGTGCCCTGGCTGGAAATTGAACCAGCTACCTTTGGGTTTTCAGGCTGGTGCCTTATTCAACTGTGCCACCAGCCAGGGCTCTGTAATTTGACGTTTTTTAGTAGATATCAATTTATAGCTTAGTAGACACAAAATATATTTATACAAAATGTATTTTATATTTATAAGCTATTTTATACTTCTTATACTAAGTTTTCTAAATCTAGGATGCATTTTATACTTTTAGCATATCTTAGTTTGGAATAGCCACATTTCAAGTCCTCATTAGACACGCATAGCCAGTGGTTCCCATGTTTGATAGTTGAATATTTATAAGAAACCTTATATTCAACACCTTATTTTATACTGTGCTGAAAATGAAGCTCAAGTTTTCATTTTAAGGGTGTTAGAGGTAGTGGAATGAATACATAGGCTTGACCAGTCCCTGTGTGAAATTTAGGACCTTGATAGAAAAATAGTGACACCCTGACACCTGAAAGGAGACATTTGGATAAATGAGCCTGATAATATTTAACCTGAAATTACCCTGAGCTTACCAGGCCAACAGAAGCATCTCCCTTCCCCAGGCAGGGAGAGAGCAGCTTCCTTTTTAAAACACCTCATTCAAGTCTGGTAGATTGTTCTTGACATTTAGACCTGCCTTGCCCCATTGCATTCAGAACAATAATTTGGGTCAAGGTGCAGCACAGCCTTAATGGGAAATACAGTTCTTGGCTCTGGGTCAAAGAATGCACTTACCCAAAGAAATACAACACCTGGCAACATATAACAGTGTGAATTGCCAATGCATAGGTGAAAGAGGATCTTGAAAGTGATGGATAAATGAAGGTGAAGTATGAAGTTTGTGAGGGTAGGTAGATTGACTACCTTGAGATTCCCATTGTTAGGCATTTAAGATTCTTGCGTGGGGTCCTAGAACCCAGTGCTGATATGCCACGTGGATGGCTCCCTGAAGCTTGAACACAATGCTAGTCTATTGGATGGAGATGAAGATGCCAGAACTGTCTTAGCAGAGCAGTGAGGGAAGAATCATCAGGTTCAAGGAGGTGTGCACATTAGAAGGGATTTATTATGTGAGACCAGAGACCCTACTGCCTGACTATGTTCTTCAGGAAAGTCTAGCAGACTTTTTCATCACTAAGGTAAATGCATTTAAAATATAACCTTTGTGTTTTTATATATAAATATTTTCCCATATCTATAATTTTATTTTTTAACTTTGTATATAATATCTTCTATAAGGAAGTTAAAGGTTTTTAAGTACTCAAATTTGCTTATATATTCAGATTTGGCTTCTGGATTTTGTACTGTTTTGTTTATAAATAACCTCCCTATAAAAGCATATAAAATAATAATTTTTAAACATTGAAAATGGATTTGTACCTGATATGAAAACTATAACATAGCCATGCTTACATAAGAAGTTTTTTTTGTTTTGTTTTGTTTTTTTTAATCCAGCCATCCATTTGTTTAAAAGTTAAGAATTATCAACTTGGTTCTCTTTTCTAAAGTTGACCTGATTCCATTGAAGGCACAAGCATCTCTCTCTTTTTGTTACTTTGCATTTGATGATCCACAGTTTCAATATGTTGATATTAAAGACCCATATGGTTTGGACTCTATTACACATTTGTCCACCTTTGCTTGACCATGTGGTGGTTTTCCCCAATGATTCTGATTGTGTTTGAACAATGAAGATGACAGAGCAATCTGAGTTTGGATACAGTTCACATATAGGCAGGGTTTTGTTTTTTGTTTTGTGATTTATTCGAGGAACACATTGTACCTAAAAATAGGGACTGTTTGAGCATACCTTCATATTCTAATACTTCAATTTTTATGCTTGAAATCTTTGATGCTGTGTTGAAAGCAACCTTACCCAGAATGTATGTGTGTTGTTTCTTCCAGTCAATTGGGTCAAAATGAACCTGTGGCCACTTCTGGTAAATTGCATGCTAGTAGGTTTCTAGATAGTATAGGGAGTGTGAATTCTTGCTGCAAGATTGCTTGAGGTCTGGCTTGAGATCTCAGAATTGCTGGGGATATTATTTTCTCTTCCATCCAATCTTTTGTGTATTGAGGGATCAGGTATATGCCTAAATTGCAAAACTGATAATTGACATATTTTGATGATCAAAGAAAGATGTGGCATTCATGTCACTGAAATAAGCATGGGTTCACAGGGCATGTTTACCAGGGTTTGCAGTTTCTTAGTGGACCATGGATCTGCCACTGAGGCCCGGGCTTAGTATCACCCTCTCCAGACATGAAAGATGGTTGCACTCATGGTACAATCTTTTAATGAGGACTTATAAAAAGAGACAGCATTATGCTAATAAAGTAGGCATACATTACATGAAAATTATTTATTTTGTATATATGGAATAAGATTTAAAAATAACAAGGCAAATAAGTAGATTTAAAAAAATAAAAAAATAAATTTTAAAGTGTTTATTTAAAATTTTTAATTTTATTTATTTATTAAAAAAAAGATTTTATTTGTTTATTTTAGAGAGAGGTATAGGGAGAGAGGCAGAGAGGGAGAGAGATATCAATGTGTGTTTGCCTTTCACCTGCCTCCAGCTAAGCCCTGGCTTGCAACCTGATTATGTGCCCTGGCTGAGGAATTGAACCAGCAACCTTTGGATTTACAGGCCAGTGCCTCATCCACTGTGTCACCAGCCAGGGCCTTATTTATTTTTAGAGGAAGGGTAGGGAGGGAGAAAGAGAGGGAGAGAAACACCAGTGTGTGGTTGCTTTTCATGTGCCCCCATCTGGGGACCTGGCCTAAAACCTAGGCATGTACCCTGACCAGAAACTAAACCATAGGCTGATACTCAATCCGCTGAGCCATACCAGCCAGGGCAGATTCTTAAACTCAGAAATATATAGCTTCTCAGACATCTCCTTGTCAATGCTACTTGTGGAGTTTTTAAAGTATGCTGCATTACTTTTGTATAGATTTAGAGTTAGAGAGAAGCTATCTTTTTGCTTTCAAGTAATTGTTTAAAAACATTTCTTAATTCTTTAGGAAACATCATATTATGAAACTTTAAGTTGCTACTGTAGTTTTTCATTTTTTCTTTATTTTTATGGTACTCTTTGGTCCAGCATGTCCTGTGCTATTTTCCAGGTGGGCAGTTGGTGCTTAACTTTGTAAATCATCACTGTGGCCAGTTCAGCTCAGCATGTCACACCACCTCATTATAGGCTGCTGAGGCCACACCATGCAGGCAGCCCCTCATTTGTAGGGATGACAGTCTGGTGTGTCAACACTCATTTTTCCTAGATATTTTACCAGCTGCATGACCTTATTAGCTGTTTTGAGAGAACTTATCAAATTTGGCAGCTCTTCCTTTTCTATTTCAATGGAATATGGTTTGATTCTATCATTTTCTTCTGTACCTAGAAGAGGATTTAAAAGCAGTTCTTTGTCACCAGAGAGTGAAGCCCTTACCTGCCCATCAGGATCTTGTGGTCACACAGGAAAGAGCAGCCATTTCTCCCAACTGAGCCTCCTGGGTGTCATCTTTCCTAGTTTGAAGGTGATATTTTAAAAATAAGTTTAACTAATTCATCTGTTTGAAGTGTCATCTTACTATATATATATATATACATATATATATATACATATATATATGTGCATATATATATATAATTTTAAATATACACCTACCTATAATTTTGAAAAAATGTGATTATATTTTAAGAATATGTGCTGCTTCAGCATTAAGACAGTCCTGATATGGAGTCCATACTGGACACCAGTGCCATCAATTATTTTTGAAGGCTCTGGAAAGTGAGCTTGGCTGGCAGCACGTATCCACCACACAAGTGTGTCCTCTCCCATTTCTGTACTGGTTGAGTCTGGGCTCCAGGACAATCTAATGAACACTGTTTGGATAGACTGACTGTCTTTCCATTTGTGGGTATAAAGAGGCTCCTGGTAGTAAACTTTTGAAAGTCAATCTGTCTAGCCTTGGTGAAACAGTAAATCTACCCTCACTGATTGCAACCAGTAAATTCCTGACCATCATGAATCATTTATTAACACAGAATGGAAATGATTGTACTCCAGGTTGCAGCTTGGAGTCAGACAGACTGACGTGGGATTTGAATTCTGGCTTCCTCCCTAAACCTATTGGCTATACAGACACAATCTGATTATTTATTTCTCTAGGCTTCAGTTCTCTTATCTATAAAATTGTTATAAAAATATGTACCATATGAGAATTGTTGAGAAGAGAAAGCATAGTGTTGTATTTAGAAAGCTCACTGCAGGGGCATGGAATTGGAAGATACTAAACATGTCTTCTAGGTTTCAGTTTTTGGGTCACAAAGGTTTTCAATCTCCTCACTCAGGGAATGTTAGTGCAACACTTTTTTTTCTATCTGCCACTCAGCTCTTTGAGCTTGCTTTCCTTTTTTCAGCCATCTCCCCCAAGTGAGAACTATGCCATTGGTCAGTTCTTATGCTGGAAGATCATCTTTGATCTTTTCTTGTGTTTCCAAGAACTTCTGAGGTTGGCCTATAGACTGTTTCTGAACAACTCACTTGTATGTGAATTTGGAATCCTCTATGCAGCCTGCTTATCTTTCTCTCCTTCTAGAGGCTGGTGGGTATGGTGCATTGGTCCAAAGATCTAAATTTGGAGTGGAAGTGGGAGGGCTCCTTAGGCCTCAAGATTAAGCCATCTTCTCCACTCCAGTTTTTGTTAGACACTTGCTATGAAGTGCTGAGTGTCCAGATTGATGATCTTTTCTGTTTCCCACCAGTGCTGTGTCTGTGTCTATGTGTGCATTCTGTTCAGAACTCTCGGCAAAGGGAGGAATAAGCAGTACCCCAAATTTCTTTTTTTTTTTTTTTTAATTTTATTGTTGTTGTATTACATCCATCCCCTTTTTGCTCCCCTCTGTCCCCCTCCCCACCAAATTTCTGAGGCATAACACGTAGTCACTGCTCAATGTGTTGTGCATGTGAGTACATGTGTGTTTATGGGTGTGTGTAAAACATGTAACTATGGGTTAACTTGGACCCTAAGGTATTTTGAGGGAGAGTTGAATAAAGAATCTGAATAAGCTTGAAACGGTCTACTCTAGATTGGGTGGTTGATGAAGCACTATTTCAAAATGAATAACTCAGACATGGAGAAACAGATTGATGTTGAACTATGGTGTGATTGTCTTGTTGAGGTTATAGGGTGTTTTGGATTGAATTATATCCATCTAAAAAGATATGTTGAGCTGAGAACCAAGATGGCGGAGGAATGAGTGGAGCTACATTAATCTCCTCCCAACACCGAACTGGAATTACAATTTAATTGGGGAGAAATCATCCATCATAACCAACAAAACACCAACTGGAGAGAAGCTTTATTACCAAGGACAGAACAGAAGAGCCAATTCATCACAGTGTGACCACAGAACTGCAAGAGACTGGCAGGGTACCCAGGGCGGCAGCTGAAGAGGGAGAAGAAACATCTCAGCCGCCTGGGATTCCACCTGACAAGGTTGGGATCTAAACCCCTACCTGGGCTTCCCAGCCTATAGCAACAAAACTGAGAGTAAAACAGCACCCAGCTGTGAAAAGCAAAAAGCCACCAGGTTTAGCTGGCTTGACAGAGAGACTGAGTTCTTAAAGGGACCACACATGAAAATACAGTGGCACCTACCTACCCTGGGCTGCAGCAGAGAAAGGGCAGAGTGGACTAGAGACACTTAAGGAGGGTTTGGGTCAGTGGTTTTAGGGGAAGAGTTGAGGGAGAAGCCCATGAGTCCAGTACTGACCCATCCTCCATACGGCCAGTAGACCACTTTTCTCCAAAGGGTGGGAGCCTGAGCAGAAGCCACAGCCCCATCCAGCAGTGCCTAAACCTGACCTCAGGTCACAGACTCATTGGATTAACAACTAAAGGAGACAAAAAACAGTGGATCTCTGGTAGTTTCCAATTGGCTCAGACTGGGACATGAGCTGATGTTACCAAGCACAGATCTAGGAAGTAAAAAAAGTGCACCTCTACATGACAGAAGGTCACATCACTAAGACAGTAAATCAGAGCAGACCAACCCAAGATGCAGAAACAAACAAGAGTCACCTAAAATGGGGAGACAAAGAAATAAACCCTCATCAAATGGAATGGAGGAATCTCCAGGAAGAGTGCAAAATAAAATAGAGGCAAGCACACTATCAGACATGGAATTCAAAATAATGATGATAGAGAAGCTCAATGAGCTCAGTGAGTTCAAAGAAAACTTCAAACAACTCCAGGGGAACTATGAAGAACTCCAGGGGAAATATGAAGAACTCCAGAAAAGCTACAAGGAACTTACTGAGAACTACACTAGCATTAAAAAGGACATAAAAACCATCAATAAGAGACAGGAGGGAATGAAGAATTCCATTTCTGAATTGAAGAACACAGTAGAAGGAATCAAAAGCAGGTAAGAGAAAGCAAAGGATTGGATCTTTGAGCTGGAGGGCAATGTAGAAAAAAAATTCCCAGGCAGTGCCACAAAATGAAAAAAGACTGAAAAAGAATGAAGAGGTTTTAAGAGAGCTGTAGAACAACATGAAATGTAATAACATTCGTATCATAGGGATACCAGAAAGAGAAGAGGAGGAACAAGGGATAGAAAACCTGTTTGAAAAAGTAATGACAGAAAACTTCCCTAACTTGAGGAGAGAAAATGTCATGCAAACTCAGGAAGCACAGAAAGTCCCAAGGAAGATGAACCCAAACAGGCCCACTCTAAGACACATCATAATGAAAATTACAAATTTCAAAGATAAGGAGAGAATCCTAAAAGCAGCAAGAGAGAAACAGCTAATAACATACAAGGGGGCTCCCATAAGGTTATTAGCTGATTTCTCAACAAAAACACAAGCCAGAGGGGAATGGCAAAAAATATTTCAAGCAATGAAAATCAAAGGCCTGCAATCAAGAATACTCTACTTGCAAGGCTGTCATTCAAAATGGAAGGTGAAATAAGGAGTTTCCCAGACAAAAGAAATCTAAAAGAATACATCTCCACGAAATCAGCATTGCAAGAGATGCTTAAGGGTTTGCTTTAAGAAGATGAAGAAACAAAGAGACAGACAGAAACACAGGTACAAAGGTAAATGGAGTAAATGCACCAATCAAAAGACTTAGGACAGCTGAATGGATAAGAACCAACTTTAACTTATGAATGCTTTAATGTGATCTTGTTGTAAATAGATTTTACTAAATAAAGTACAATTTTGTATATTACTTGTATCTGCATTACTGCAGGTTAAGTTTTCTTAGATTGGAATCATTTCACAATATGGGAAAATCAGGTTACTTGCAATAACTCAGAAAAATTGAATGCAGTTAAGAAGAAAAACCTAAGAAAATATGAATGTATATTACATAGAAGACATGCTATCTTTCTTATTCACTGTTATAAAATATGTGCTTATTTGTGGATGTGTAATATATAGTTTTGTTTTTAGCAATTTATGTTTGAAATAGCAACCAACTGGACATGAGTATGTTGTGCAATCAGTCAATCTTTAGGTTAGAAAAGATGTTGAGAATGAAGACCTATTTGGATGGAAGTTGCAAACAACTAAACTATATGATTCATGTACATAGACAATATATATTCTCATGTTAGCATGTAAATTAGATGAGATTCCTTTCAACTAAATCATGAAACTACACATTTCCAGTTATGAAGGCCCCCAAACTGGGGATACTTGGGAAAAGGAATGAATGCTATAGTAAACTTTATTATTGAAATGTGAACATATCTAATCTCTACCTCAACAGACTCTTAAATAGTTCAAGGGTTAGTTTAGGACCACATAGGAAGTCAACCACAAGTTTAAAAAATAGCTAGAATACTATTCTACAAAATTATTTAAATCCTAGGGCTTTTTATTTTTTACCTCAATTTAGTAGACAAAATAATTTCTACTCTGGGGACCAGCTGAGCACTGCAAGTGCCATTATTTCTGAAGACTTCAACTTGGAAAACACATACATAGGAAAAACAGAGGGTATTGAAAGAAGTAAGACCTGTGCACATTCTAAATAAATAAATCTACTATTTAAGATGGAAAACTCCAAAAAGAATAAGTTGTAGTTCCAGTAGCTTAAAATAAAGTTGAGTTGTATTATTGGAGTGGGGAGGATCTCACTCAGAAACCAAATTTATTTTTTACTACGTGTTTGGCTCTGTCTCTAGGACAACTTTCACAAAAGTGAGTTCTGCAATACAATATTTCTGTGATATATTTCACAAGAATAGCATTCCAGAGTAAAATAAGTATTAAAGAAAAAAATCTGCTTAATTTTGCTACAACATATCTAAAATACTATCATTTAACATGTAATAATTATGTAAGTTATTGGCATATTTTAAATTTTTTGTATTAACTCTTCAAAATTCAGTATGTACTTTAAATATGTATAAAAATATGTATGGGTGTAAATGTATTTTTGCATGTGTTTGGTAATATTGCAATTTAGTTTACTTAAAAGAGTAATTCTTTAAACAAATGAATTAATGTAGGCATTTTGAAATAATGAAAAGAAACCTTTGTGTTAATATGATTTGAGAAGCTGGCAGAAGGCAGTAATTAAATGGAGAGTTTTCTGGATGTGAAAGGAAAAAAGAAAAAGTACACATTGGTGGTTACAGAATAGACAGGGGGATGTTAAGAAGAACAAAGGAAATAGAGAAGCCAAAGAACTTACATGCATGACTCATGGACATGAACTAAGGGGGGCATTGTTGGAAGAAATGGGGTTCTGGGTGGAAGGGAGCAAAGGGGAGAAAATTGGGACAACTGTAATAGCAAAATAAATAGAATATATTAATTAAAATAAATTAAAAAAAAAGATATGTTGAAGTCCTAACCCTAGAACCTCAAAATGAGACCTTAGTTGGCAACAGGGTCCTTACAGAGGTAATCAAGTTCAAATGAGATCATCAGAGTAGGCCACAATGTAATATCACTTGTGTTCTTATATGAATGGGGCAATTTCAACAATGAGACAAGCAGACAGGCAGAGTTGGAAGATGATTGGAAGGTGACCAACAACAATGGAGTTAGAATTGGACTGTGTGCCACAAATTGCCAAATGTGACCAGCAAACCACCAGAGGCTAGAACGTGGTATCTGAAACAGAGCCTACCTCACAACCCTCAGAGAAAAACCATGCCTGCTGAGACAAAGATTTACAGCTCATGGAACTTTGAAATAATAAATTTCTGTCTTTTAAGTTACCTAGTTCATAGTACTTTTAACGGCAGCCCTAGGAGACTAATCCACAGGGCCAGAGGACACTGTGAGAGTGGGGCGAGACTTCACTAGTGGGAATGGAATTCCTAGGAGAAATCTGCCTTGAAGCAGGAAGTGAGATGGGCATTAGTTTACTGAAGGAGGGACTTCCTGACTTCTTTGTAGCCCGAGGTCCCCGGGGCCAGGCCTCTGAGGTGTGGGGAAGCCTGAAGTGCTTCCACTGCGGTGGAGGCCCAGCTCTGCTCTGAATTGTGAAGTCTTGATTGAGCCAGAGCCTCGGGTAGTTGTGGACTGGGTCTCAGTTGTATATTGTCTCCTGCATTATATTTCTTTACCATTATTCCATTTTATTTTTTCCCTTCAGAAAAGGCTCACTAAAGATTTATAGCTCATTATCTGGTCTGTTGTGAGAAATGCCCCATATTCAGGGTGAGTTGACAAGATGTCAACTGAAGGCATCAGATGAGTCCCAAGGACTGTCTTGGGGCCACCAGAGGATCAGCCAGTCCCAGGGGGAGCATTTGAGCAGCAGAATCTCAGAGGCTTGTTCCTGGCCCATTTAAGGTGGTCCTTGGAGAAATATTCAAACACCTGGGGGAATCCTCCGGGAGTGGTTATTGGATAATTCACAGCAATTAATCTTGTTCTATTTAAAGAGTAACAACTGAAACTTACTCCATTAAATGAGGGAGTGGTATTGCTCAGATGCTATCTAAGGACCACACTTCTAGGCTTAAGCTGCTTTTATTTTAATTAAAATTACCACTGAACAATGACTGGCTGCCATGAGCCACTTTTCTTTCTTCTGTGTGTGAGGGAAAGCTACCTTCAGACTCTCAGCAAGGCAATTACAGTCACTAGAATGCTGCTATTCGGAAGCAGGAATCTACTGACAGCTGATAGCGTGTTCAGAAGTCACCATCTTTAAATCTGAAAACCAGTGGAGGCTGGCAGTGATGATTAGCTGAGTGGTTTCTAAGATTCTTTCCAGTACTATAATTTCGCAGGTCTGGGAGGATGGAAAAGTTTCAATAGGCAATACAGAGTTAGTGTTAGGATTAACCACTACACACATAAAGAGGCCAATAGAGTATGAAGTATTAAAGTATCACTTGTAGAACCTTGAGTGAGCCTTGAGTGAGCATGACAGTGCAATCTAGGTAGGTGAAGGTGAACAAAATTGACCTGGTTTCTGACCTCATGCCTTTTATGTTCTAGTGGGACAGACATAGGTAAATACACCAATGAATAATTACAAACCGTGCAGAGGCTCACACTCTCTCAAAGTGTGAGAAAGAACTAACAGGAGGAACTTGCTTTACATTGGGTGATTGTATCAGTTTTCTAGAACTGCTATAACAGATTTATTGTCTCATGGTTCTGGAGGCTACAAGCCTCAAATGAAGATGTTGCAGGGCTATGCTCTCTCTGAAGGTTTTAGAGAAGACTCTTTTCTTGCTTTTCTCCAGCTTGCTGGCTCTGCTTGACATTTCTTGGCCTGTAGTTGCCTCCAATTTCTGTCTCTTCACATGGTCATATTTTCTCTGTGTGTGTCTGTGTCTCCAAATCTCCCTCTCCTTATAAAGACACTGATCCTTGGATTTTGGGCACACCCTAATCCAGCATGACCTCAACTTAACTTGATTACATCTGCAAAAGCCCTATTTCCAAATAAGATCATATTCATAGGTATTTGGGGTTAAGACTTCAATATATCCTATTGAGGGATGCAATTCAACCCACCACAGTGATCGTGGATGTCTTCTCCATGGAGTTGATCTTTAAGTAGAGATCTGAAAGACAAAATGACCAGCTGGAAAAAGAGCCAAGAGAAGAACATTCCAGGAAACAAACAAACAAACAAACCTATTATAGAGACTTGAGATGGGAAGGAGCTTGCATGTGTGACAGTCTGAAAGTATAGTTAAGGGAACAGTGGTAAAAGATGAGTTTGGACAGATGCAAAGCCAGATCAGGCAGGACCTTGCCTTTCAGGCCACTTTAAGAAGACTGGATTTTGTTCTAAGAGCCATGAAAAGCCATTAAAGGGTTTCAAAGGAGGGAAGTGTTATGTGAAGGTAGAGACATAATCTGATCTGATCTGGGCACAGCAATGAATAGCTCTGTGGAAAATGGATTGAGTGGGATGGGGGAGGGGTGAGTAGGGAGTTCATGCAGAAAACTATTGCAGTGGCAGGCGAGAATGGTCAGGGGTGGCCATGGATATGAAAAGAAGTAAATGGATTCCTGCAACATTAGGAGACTGAATCAACAGGATTGATTTGAATGGATTGATTTCCAACCCAGGTTTTGGACCAGAGGTACAGATGAAATTTTAGAAACTTGCACATAGCTTTACTCAGTTTATGAGTTTAACTTACCTGAATTAAATAGTATCCATATAAGAGTTTGAGTATAATGTCTTTTACTAAGGTGTTGACATTTTATCTGAGATAACTTTTGTGTGTTCTGCATAGTCACATAAAACTCCAGAGTCTTGCTACTTATTTAACTTTATTTAACCTTACCTGCCTAGTCTGTGTGGAGCTTGAGTGTGCCCCTCTGCCCAATTATGGTAGAGTGGTTTGCTTTGTGTGGCCCTCTGCACATTTCCCTATGAGCTTGTGTGGCAGAGGGTGGGTCCTCAAGTATTTGGGATTCAGGCTAAATGTCTTTCTCCCCCAAGACTTTCTAAACTTTAACCAGAAGGAGTATGACAACTCCAAAAGGTAGTCTGAGTGATCTTTGCATTAAGGTTCAAGTATAGGATTCAGTCAGTCTCTTACTTCTTTGGGTTTTAGTCATTCCCCCTGCAACTATCTGGAATCAGTCATAGTTGCCTTTCAAGTAATTATGGACATTACTTTATGCACATATTTTGTTTTAAAAAGCAGGGAAATATATAATACATCTTTGGTAGAATTTTCACAAACATGACTAAATCATAAAAATAAAGCTTGTATTCAACTCCAGTTCCAGGAAACAGATCTTTGCAGAATATGGTGTTTCCTAGTATTGTTGGAAAGACAAGGCATTTCAGTAATTATATGGCCCTTAGAAAATTGATTTAAACATGTTCCTCATGATCTGATCTCTAACTTATGAAACCATGAGGAACTGTAAATTGCATAAAACTTCATTTATGGGAGCAGTGCTTTCTTAGCAAAGGCTGCCCAAAGTCTAATATTTGTTTTTTTAGATATATGACTAAAGCTATAGTGAAATAATCTCTTATCCAGTCTTCTAGAAACATACTGGTTGCATATTTAAGTGAGGTTTTATTCATAGACAAGCAGCTAAAAGGAAATTCTTGTTTCTGTTCATGAAGAAATTCCTACTATTTCTAGAATAGGCACAGAAAGAAAATTGCTGTTTTCACTTACATGTTCTCCAAATAACAATAAAATATTTATTAGCAGCAAAATAAAAGAACAGGGTACTCCTTAGACTCCTGGAACTTTATTGAGCTTTAACTCCCTGTACCCTTTGGTCTAATTGTTTGGTGTTTTGTTACAAAACAAAATAAACTGTACCAAAAAATTGTGACAGATTGTTCCTAATTATGATCTGTCTTGAGTTGAGCCTGAAATTGAGGTAGCATTTATACTCCCCATTAAGTGATGGTGATGATGGCATTTTAATGGAAAAGTATGAAGGTAGTTTTTATTAGTGTATGTAGTTCATGTTTGCCTTAATAATGTTGGTGTTGGAAAATGGGATCTGCCTTAATTGGAATTCCTTATGTTCTTGAAGAATGGAGTGGAGAGAAGACAGAGCTGACACAATTTGGCCAGTAGTTTGTTCAAGTTTCTGTCTTTCTGTGGATTATGATGAATTGTTGATGATGTGGTTTCAGCCTGACTTTGGTCATAGGGGAATATCTTTTATTCTTTCCTTTAATATAATACTTGAGTTCTATTAAATTAAACACAGCACAGGTGAATAAATAAATAACAGCTATCAGGAAAAAAAAAAACAAAATCTGGTTGTGTCCTAGAAATATGTCTTACACAATATGCCATGAAATTAGGGGCCCAAGAAACAATTTCATGTGGTGCTGACCCATTAGTGAAAGTGCCACCTCAGGTTAGGCAGGTAGGAAAACATTCTTGTCCTCATAGATAGGAAATCAACGTAAACTTGACATTTAAATCAAAAGACTCACTTTGGACACTGATGTGCACTCTGGAGGGCCCAAAGACATGACTTTGCAGGAGAGGACTTCCTTCTGCCAGAAAGCTGCTCGTGTCCCAGGCAAGCTGCAAAGGCAGGGGTTGCAGCTTGGATTTCCTGCTGTCTTAAGCTCTGCATCACATTGAATTTAACTGAACAAGGGAATATAATTCATTTCTCTTGGACTCTGCCCAGTTGTTAGATAATAGCATTTGAAATTCTTTAGTGAAGCCAACTAGTGTAATGTTGGAGCAATAGATTGGGGGTGGAGGAAGGAAAGTGGTGGTGAGTGTAATGAGCATTTATCTTTTTTCACAGCTGAAGATAAATAGTGTTTACCTCCACTTTGCAATGTAGGTGATTAAATGTGTTGGACAAATAAGTGATGTTTTGGAATACTGGGGAATCCTAGTGTCCCAAAATGAGACTCCAGTTCCCTCTACTCTTCTTTAATCAAAAATGGAAATGCTTGCATGCTTGTCTGAAAGTATTGGCATTATACCATTGCCCACTACTGATCATTTGCTCAAAGGCCATTACAGGATAATTAAAAATTGGGTGCACCTCCCCTGGTCTAGGGCAATAAGATTGCTCACACAATATGCATTTATCGCATCCTCCCTCTCCCTCCTCCTCCTTCTATTTCTTTGTGGTACCTCTCACACTACTCAGCATTATGAGAGAGATAGAAGAATGATGTTTTTCTTCTTCAGATGATATAAAAGATTGATGTTTTTCATTTTTTATACTATTTGTGAACACTAAAAATCCTAACAAATAACATGAGATCAGATGTAATTTAGTTATTAACAGGTGATATAGGCTGTTTAAACTCAGAAAAAAGAGATAGTTCACTATAGGACCATGGAGTTGGAAAAACATTTTCTCCAGAATTTTTCTTTTCTCTGGGCTCTCACAGGAATAGATGCTCACCCTTTGGACCAGTGATATTCTGAGCCCATCAATCTCTTCACTTGCCACATTTCATAATGATTATAATTAGGATGCCTGAACACCCCAGTTTGCCCAACATAGTCCTGATTTAGGCCTCTTTTTTTCAGAATAACTATTAATAGTTCCCCCAGTTGCTCCTGGTATAGATTATAAATATAATTCAAGTATAAACTGAGGATCCGTTTAGCTCAAGTGTTTTTATGCTATGAAACAATTAAGCAATCTAGTAACTAAACAAGCAATCTAGTGGCTAAAGATCATCAGTAATTTTTTCTTGCCTTAAGAAGAACATGAAAGGTGATCTAAGTCATAAACTACAGTGGTATGCTTCCAAAGTCTACCTCCTTTCTTTTTAAAAATATATTTTATTGATTATACTGTTATAGTTGTCCCATTTTTTTCCCTTTTCCCTCTCCACCTGGTATTCCCTTCCCTTCAGCAATCTACTCCCTTAGTTCATGTTCATGGGTAGTGCATGTAAGTCATTTGGCTTCTCCATTTCCTTTACTATTCTTAACACATTGTTGACTGGCAATTTTACAGCAAAAGCTAACGTAGTGCAAGCACGAATTAATTCATTATCAGTCTACAATGTTTGGGATTGAAAACATGTTTTTGTTTTTGTTTTTCATGACCAGTCAACACAACTATCAACAACTGAATCTAAAAAACAAAAGCAACCTAAACAAACAACTAGAACAGCAGCAGATTCAGTTATTGATAGTTGTGAGTTTGTTGTCATTTTCATGTTCATTGTTTTGATCTTTTTCTTAATTAAATATGTCTCTTTAACTTTTCATATAATAAGGCTTGATAATGATGAACTCTTTTAGCTTTACCTTGTCTGGGAATCACTTTAACTGCCCTTCCATTCTAAATGATAGCTTTGCTGGATAGAGTAATCTTGGTTGTAGGTCCTTGCTTTTCATCACTTTGAACACTTCTTGCCAGTCCCTTCTTGCATGCAAAGTTTCTTTTGAGAAATCAGCTGATAGCCTCATAGGAACTCTTCTGTAGGTAACGCTCTTCTTTTGCTGTTTTTAAGATTCTCTTTTTATCTTTAACCTTTGGCATTTTAATTATGATATGTCTTGGTGTGGTCCTCTTTGGGTCCAACTTGTGTGGGACGCTATGCTTCCTGGACTTGTATGTCCATTTCCTTCACCAAATTAGTGAAGTTTTGTTGTTGTGTGTTTTTTTTTTTTTTTAACTAATTTTTTAATTTCTTGCTCTTCTTATCCTCCTCTGGCATCCCAGTGATTTGGATGTTGGCATGTTTAAAATTGTCCCTGAGGTTCCTAATCCTCTCTTTGTTTTTTTTTAACTCTTGTTTTTTCTTTATGTCCCGGGTGAATGTTTATTTCTTTCTTATGTTCCAATTCATTGATTTGAACCCTGGCTTCCTTCCCTTCATTATTGGTTCTCTGTAGATGTTTCTTTATTTTACTTAGTGTGGCCTTATGTGTTTGTCATACTCAATAAGTTCTTTGAGCATCCTATCACCAATGTTTAGAACTCTGGATCTGCTAAGTTGGCTATATCATTTTTGTAGTTGTTTTCTGGAGTTTTGATCTATTCTTTCATTTGGGCCATATTTCTTTATGTCATTAATTTGGCAGCTTCCCTATGTTTTTTTCTGTATATTGGCTAGAGCTGCTTTGACCCCTGTCTTGGCTCACCTGTTATGCTGTAAGGGGCAGAGCCTTAGTTATTAACCAGTGTCAGGTGGCCTGTTTCACCACTTTGTGGCTCTACTTGTGGGAGAAGGGTCAGAGAGAGAACAATGCCACCTGCTCAGAACTCACCCCCTTTCCATTCACTTTATTCACTTACCTCATGTGATTGGCACCCCTCTAGCTGCTGTTCTGGTGGTGTTTTCCAGAGTGGGTGGGTTTGTGTACATTCTGACACTGTGGGTGACCTCTATATGAACTCCCTTGAGGGATGGATGGTTTCTTTCACTACTCCATCTTCTACTGGTTTTTCACAGCTAGAAGCTATGAGGCTCTTTGTTTTCCCAGGGGGATGGAACCCTGGGCTGCATGGTCTGGCCTGGAGCTGGGATTACTCCCCAGGTGTCCCTCCCAGCTTTTATTTGTACACATGAATTTGGAACCACTCATTCTGCCTGAGGCCACCACTGCCTTGCTACTACCATACCATGTCCACTTCACCTAAGCTCCCTATCTCTGCCCCTTCTACCCATCTGGATGAATATTTCTTTTCTTTTTCTTTTTCATGCTACCTTTTTCTTTTTTCTTTTTTAATTTTATTGTTGTTGTATTACATCCACCCCCCCTTTTTTTTTCTTCTTTAAATCCTTTGTTTTCAGGTATCCATACAGTTCAAATTTCAGGAAATTCTAGTTGCTTTTTGTTTTGAGATTAGCTGTGATTCTTCTTATGGTTGTGTAAGGAAGTTAACATCTTGGCCAGGAGTTTCCTCTACCTCCTTTCTTCCCTAGTGTTCCTGGGATCAGTAGCTGCCTTTCAAACATTACACCCCTAAATTTCCTGACACTCCACCCAAATTTTTTACTTTGTCTTGCTTCTTTGACCTCTTTTTGCCCCTGTGGCTTCCCTTTTCTCTATCCATTCTCTTAATTCTGTTTTATGAAGCCTCCAAAGGCAGTTGGCAAAGACAGAACTCTCATTGGAGGATGAGGGAGGGAAGGAACCTGGACTGGCCAGACTTAATTGTCTCGCATCTGCTGGAAATGGGGGGCAGGAAGGCTGGCAAGCCCCATTAATCACTAAATCCTGTCTATGGCCCAAGTTATCTGAGAGTCCAGCTGTGAGTTCTGTATCTCAGTAGGCAGCACAGTACTTGGTTCAAAGAGTTACCCCAAACCATGAATTTCCAGAAATGAACTAAGGAATACTTTTACCTGAGTTTGAAAGAGAAAACTATTTGAGTGGGTATAGTGGCAGTAAGAGGGAATGCTAAGGAAAGGAAGATAGGGGACATGTGTAGTTGTGAGTTTATTTGTATATGGCGGGATATAAAGGGACAGGGGAAAATGGCACTGGGGCCTCTCAAAGGGGAAAAGTGAAGAATGTATTGGCTTCCAAAGGTGGAGACAGCTCAAGAAGAGCTGTCCATGAAGTATGAAGTGACATGGTGGAAATGAAATTTTAGATAAATTAATCTGTCAGCTTTTGGTGTATTAGTGTGCTTAGTACATTAGATTATGTTGTGATAGATAATGAGCATATAGCACATGGAAGTAACAAATAAATGATAGCAAACATCATCATCACCACTATCAGCATCATTTTCACTGCCATCATCATCACCACTACCACCATCAGGAGCACCATTAGCATCATCATCACCTTCACCTCCGATCCTAATTTTGATGTTGAGGCAGAGAGATAAACTGGTGTGTTGTCTGAGGGAGACCTTATGGAAGGAAATACAGAAGCTTCTCTGGGAAGAAAGGAGATGTAGAAGAGTATGTGGTAGAAGAAGGAGGAGGAATCACAGGGAAGCTGATGTAAGCTCAGCATTAATGAACTTGCTCATATTCAAAATGTCTAACCATTAAATTCTAATGGAAAAGTTAGCCCCCTGATGTTGGGAGGGTCAGGAGAATCTGTGTAATCACCTGCTAAGAATGTTACAGATGCTTTAATTAACATGTGGAAGACAGGATTTATTCCCTCTGAGATTCCTTCCAGCTTAAAGATGCAAGGATGTGTAGAGTTTCAGGGCATGGGCCAAGTTGGTAGCAGATGCAAAGGCAGAAAAGGGTCATGGTCTATATCAGAGATTCTCAAGTGGGGGTGATTTTGCCCCCTAGGAACAATTGGAAATGTTTTTGGTTGTCAAAACCGGGGGTAGGTGTTAATGGCATCTAGTGGGTAGAAGACAGGGATGCTAATAAACATCTTATAATGCATAGGTCACCCCCTCAACAAATAAGTACCCAGCCCAAAAT
This sequence comes from Noctilio leporinus, assembly GCA_004026585.1. Classification (NCBI taxonomy): domain Eukaryota; kingdom Metazoa; phylum Chordata; class Mammalia; order Chiroptera; family Noctilionidae; genus Noctilio; species Noctilio leporinus. The sequence goes on from PVIW01003745.1 coordinate 57,786, forward strand.
GTTGGAAGTGACAAGGTTGAAAAATGTTGGCCTATAGTTTAACAATATATTGAACTTTTCTGTTGAAGAGTGAACAGAGTTTCTGGGTGATGAGGAACCCTTGACCTGCAGAGATCCCTGGGTGCTGCAGATGAAACAAAAACTCCCCAGGTAGCTTGCGCTAGGGGAGAGAAGGCTGGCTAATGTCAGAGAGACAAAAACCTCTCCAAAGATTTTTATTGGGTAACCAAGGTAACTGATGCATGTACACCTCATAGATCAATGTGAAAGAATAATGTTTTATAGAATAAAATAAAAGGAATGTGGAGGTCTTGCCCTAGGGTATGGTCTGCTGGACAAGATGTTGACAAGGACTTCAGGTGGCTTATAAAAACAGGGAGGGTAAGGTTGCCTATGGGTTAAAGTTTAGCATCTGCTGCTGTTACAATAAGTAAGTCAGGGAAGTTTGCTAGCTTCAAAGATTGTATAGAAAATTCCCATGGCCTGGTTCCAACCAGGGTCCCCTAGTTACAGCATGGGGGCCTGTATGAACCCACTTTTCTAAGTCTTCTGGCCAGATCTTACAGGTTTGGCCTGGACTGCACAGGGCTCCACACCTTGCCCATATCCCTGGGGGTCCCTGACAACTGGGTGTATAAGTGTTGACTCACATTCATCAGGTAGTATTTTCCTAAGCAATGAGCCAGAAACATTGTGAAATATGCCCTTTGTGCTCTGGTTTTCACACATATCTTAAAGATTCTTTTTTTTTTTTCCTTCAAAGCTTCTTTGAAGTCCGTAAAACTGGTTGAGAAAGAAATGCAGTAGGCAATAAGGACAAACTCACTTTTTAAATTTGTTTGAGACCTACTTTTGGCTGCTATCCAGGAAGTTCTGCAAGTGCAATCTTATATTTATCATACTTCCTGGCGAGTAACTGATTTCCTTGAAGGCTGAAGATGATTAAAGAGGATTCAAATTTTACAAATTTTTCTTGGTAACATGGTCATTTTTTCATTTTGTACATGGCTCACAGGTAGTCAGGGTGATCATATGGCCAGGTTTGCCTGAAACAGCCATTGTTTGCCTAGATTGTACTGGGATGGTTAACAGCACCTTCTTTATCATCAAGAGTGTCTTGGTTTAGACAATAAATTATATGGGTACCCTACCATTCATTGGCCAGAGGGTATTTTGATGATATATTCATATCACTTAATTATTTATTATAGTCTTATCAGCTTAAAGATAACTTCCAGCATTAGTTCATTGGATTCACCATTATCACCACCATTGTAATAGCTAATTTGAATGACTTGCCAAAGTAGTGATGACCTCTGTTTCTCAAGCCATGCTGTGGCCCATTTCCTTTTATGATTCACATCCCATGTTTATGACTTGCTTGTGTGGACCATGTGATTGAATGTGTAGCCGCCAAATAAAAATAACTTACATAGGGCAGTGGTGTTGACATTGTTCTGGTCCATTGCCCAATCCAAAACACATGTCTATACAATATACAGCTCTTTTCTAACACCTCATGCAAATTCTTTCTAAGTCATGACCAATTCTATGTTAATTTTTACATCCCATTTTGTCTTTTTTTACCCACTTCTGAACTCTATTTCCTAAACCACTGTCCTTTTTTCAACTTTAATATCCAAGGAACTGATTTGGAAGCACAGTTTCTTTAATTTCATGAAGCACATAAAAATGGTAAATCTGATAAGGTAAACTCATAACTGATAAAGACAATGTATAAAGTTTCATCATTGAACACAAACAGGTATATCCCGAAGATATTCTGAGTTTGGTTCCACAGCAATAAAGGGAGTAGCATGATAAAGCAAGTAGTAATCTTTTTGCTGGTGGAGTCTTGCCTTCAATTTGTAAACAAAACAAAACAAACAAACACACCATCTGTGAGAAGCACAAAAAAGTGAAATGGAATCAAATGAGTCCTGTTTGTACTTTAAACAGAAAATAATACCTGTTCTATGAAGTTTTTTGATGATATTGACTACAAACTACTTCCATTTGCCTAGATTATGTTTTTCCTGCATTATACTCTTATAAATTGTATTCTTAGCTCTTTGGGGGAGATAATTATTTGTTCAGCAGGTAGTATGTATCTTATTTTTCTTCTTCAAAACTACAGTGTAGCAGTTCATGAGATTGCTCATAAAATATGCCAATTGCTTAGTGTGCAAAAAAAAAAAAAAAAAAAAAAGAAAGAAAAGAAGAACATGATTTCAATCTCAGAAATCATCCTGTTTTCTCTTTCCAGTTGACTCTCCAAATTTGGGATTTGTAGGTTAAATAATTAAGAGATTCTTTTCCTGCTTCTGTCTGTCTTCCCTGCTTAATATGATATGACAGCACATGTGGAGTCAGAAGCAGGGGCTTGGGAGTCCATTGTGAGTTAGAAAAGTCAGAGTAGCTCTGTGACCTTGGATGAGTTACCTATAAGCTATCTGGGCCTCATTTTCCTCAAATGTGTTAGGAGGATAAAAAAGCTCATCTGATAGGGTTGTTGTGACAATTAAATGAGATAGTGTATATACATTTATAAGCAATTTCTAGCATCTGGAACAGAGTAACACACAAAAATAAGGCAGCAATTTTTTGTAGGTTCTCCCATGTCTCTACCATTATACATCTTATAACTCAACTATTGTTATCTGTTCAAATACCTGTCCTCTGACTAGATGGTGAACAACTTAAGGGCAATGGCAAGGCTTATTCATTTATATAGCTTCAAAGTCTAGCTTAGCATAGGCTAGGCACACAATATATATTTTCTGAGTCAATAAAAAATGCAAGCATTTAAGAGTTTCCAAAGGTGGCAATTTATTGTTGTTATACTCTCTCCCTACATTCGAAAATTTTCCTCTAAAAATTTCAAACTATGAAGTGTTTAGGGTCTCCCATGGTTCTAAGTACAGTATTTGATTTGGCTTTGGGGTTAGATGTCCCTCTATTCTCTTAGCACTTGGAGTAGTCATTGGCTACATCTGTGGAGTAGACACTTTGATGTTCTGCTCACACCATCTTTACTGAGTGGGTGCCTTCAGCCTGGGTTGCCTGCTATTCACAGCTGCAGGCTTTTCTAAAGCTTTCCTTTACATTCATAGGAGCCTCCTGTCCACAGATGTTGGGAGGTTATGCCTACCTTTCTTGCCAAGTAACCTGCTGAAGCTAATGACTGATTGACCCAGGGATACAAAAGCCTGGCTCCTTTGTGACCATACTTGTTCTAAAACCGTATCAGATTGATAGTATTGTTGATCTGGTCAATTATGAGACCATCAGTTTTGGGACTGTAAGTCTGAACCATCAATCAATATACACATACAGGACAAAATCAAGACCTTTCTTGAATTTGTCTTGTAAGGCCAGATGTGAGTCTTCAGACTTGTTGTAACCTTCAACAGATCCTTTATACCACCCTGGCTTTTGTACTTTGTTACCATTTGGAAAAGATAGGTAATATTTTAGTATTTTTGATTTGAAGATTATTACAGGTATCAAGACTTACCAGTTTATGGCAAAGGTTCAAAATGAACTTCTTATGAATGTTTAATAATTCCTAACATTTGCTTCAGGAAAATATTAACAAAATGTAATCTTAAAAACATAACTCCAAAATGCCAGAATATTCTAATTGTAACAGTTGTACAGGTTAATGTAATTGTGATGAACTATATCTGTTTTCCAGAATATTAAGACTATAGCATTTTGGGAAGATGCAAAGATTGCATTCAAATCATCAAAAGTAAACTGAGCATATTTTCCCTTTGATGATATCAAGATTTTGTAGCACTTCAAGTTGGAAATTATGGATACCTGTTAACTTAGCATTAGAGATATTGGCAAAAAGTATAATAATAGGAACTATATATTATAAAATATGAGAAGAGAGATCTTGGAGTCAATGCATAAACTGAGTTGACTTGATCAGTTTGTGTGATGGCCAGTAGGTTTCTGGAAATGGGTCCTATCACCACATATGGTATCTCCACCAAGAACCTTTCTGTATGATTAAAGCTGGAAATGATGTTAAAGACTATTTATTCTGACTTCTATTTATTTTAAAAATGAAGAAACTTCTTTAGCAGATAAGACATATCAGGTTGGCACACTACCTTATTTTTATTCTTCAAAACCATAGAGTAGCATTCATGAGATTGCTTATGAACTATAGCTTAGGAAATATAGTGGCCAAAACTATACATTATTTTTTTAAAATTTATTGATTTAGGGGAGAGAGAGAGAGAGAGGAAGGGAGAGCAAGTAAAATATTGATTTGTTGTTCCCTTATTGTTGACTCTTATATGGGTCTTGACCAAGAATTAAATCCACAACTTTGGCATGTTGGGATGACACTCCAACCAATGAGCTACTCAGACAGGGCAAACAATACATTTTTAAAAACATGTAATAGTTCCTTCCACTGTGCTCTTGAGCTGGAAAATCTCCAAGTAGCTCTTGCTAAGTTGTTCTGCACTGGTCAGGTTATGAATGAACTGGATGGACAGAACATAACGGAGGAAGGGGAAGGGTATATTTTCTAGCATCTTCTGAAGTTTCAGGTTTTTTGTATTGCCATGACCAAAGAAGTGAGAGGGGAAGTAAGTTTTAACTTGATCCACTAGCAGAGTGGCATCCCCTCCTGCACACCTGGACTTCGTGTCTCTCGTAGATATTCCAGGATCACCTGTGGCAACCCTGGGGCAGAGAGTAGTCTATATGGCCCACACCAGGCTGCGTGGTGTGGAAGAAGAGATTGTATTTTGGGTTTTGCCTTGAATATCTCTAGGAGGATGTGTTGATTTTAGATTCTTTTCTCCTTTTAGTTTCAGGGGAGCATATCAGTGATAAGGGAATGTGGAAGAGATTCAGAATTCAGATTTTTCAGAGACCATGTACAAGGAGATTGGATATCTTGCATGACTCCATATGGACATCACAATGAACTATCTTGAAGATGTGGGGACCAAAGTTGGCTGGCATTCGCAGAGCAGGGGGCTGGAGCATCACTGTGCTGGGCAGTGCGCTATGACAGGCTGCCTCTGACCTTATCATGCTCTGCCTGCACCAATGGCCAAGATATTTTGGAGTGTTCAGAGATCATTTGAAGAGGTTTGTGTCAGGCAAGGGACTAAAGACTATGGAAGATAAAAATGAAATGTAGCTTGGTTCTATCTGTGGAGTGAATCCAACATTTGGGGAGTCCCTTATTTGTATTTGCCATCAGGCTGTTGCTGCTTGGAGTCCACATATCAGTAGATTTGAGATAGCTACAGAGGGCTATCATACAAGAAACATGAGTATCAAGGGGGACTAAAAGGAAGGGCATAAGAATACTCAATATATAGGGTATAAGTAACCCTCAAATAAACAAACAAAATTCCACACCTTCACTGCTTTAAGCAGCTTCATTTTTAAAAACAACAAACAGAAGTAAAAAACAAAACAAATATATTCTCCCTGTGCCATTCTCTCTCAGGAATTATAAGCAGCTGGAGGAAATGGAAAATAGATTGTGTTGGTAACAAAACAATTGCCCATGACATTTTTCATGAGGAATAGAATATTAGTTGAGAAATAATACAGACAGCTGTGAGGAAACACAATACTTAACATTCACATTTATTTTATAAACTTATTTTTAATACTAGCAGACAGAAGTTTAACAAATGGCTCTGTACCCTTCCTAAGTTCTGAAGTCACATTACTTAGGATTGATGGAAAGGCACAATCAGGACAATCATTTTCATCATTGTAGGTATTCAGATAGTTGGACAAGTGAAATCTGAATTCATGAAACATCTATGGAACCTGTCCCCCAATACCTGTAGGGAGCTGCTGCACCACGGGCTCCTAACCGAGGTCAGTTCACGGGTCTCTCCCTGGGCACAGCCCTCCTATTTCTCTCTTCTGACATAGCTTCTTTTTGAAGTTCTTTGAAGTAAGTGTTTTGATGTGGCAATGTTGACATTATTAATCATATTTTGATGGAGGGAAAGGAGCTGTAGAGTTTCAGCTTCCTGGGAGTCAGCAGTGGAATAGGTACTAAGGCCAAGATGGCACACATATAGCTCTGACTTCTGTGTTAGGCCAGTAGCAGCAGTTCTTCCTTTAAAAAAAATTTTTTTTTTAATCCACATTTTATTCTTTCATAGATTTTAAAATTATACACAACTTTTCAGATAAAGAGAGTGGAATTTCCAAGATGAGGAGGCAACAAAGAAGTTATTGAGTAGTAGTTTAAGACCTGCATCAGTTCTAAGCTTCTCCCAGCCTCTGGCTTATATGCACATGAGAGCTACTGTTCACGAGATCCACACTTTGCTATGCATGTTTCTGGATTTTGATGAAGCCTCACAAAATGTTTCAGAGAAATGAAGCAAATAACATTATGACTTTTATGGTAATATAAAGACATTATATAAGCATGTGAGTAGTCAATCAGCCTTTTAGAGATCTCAAAACTTATCCTTTTACAAAGAGCATAGGTGTTATCTAATTTAAAAAAAAATTATTGAACTTCTAAAAATGGCTTGATGCTTCTAGATTGTCACTCTGTAAGTAATATTAACAAGCTAGAAAGCATGTGCTGTTAAAAATAAAAACAAAACATACAGAAATTACATGTAGATTTATCAATTTTCAACATACTTTATAACTATGAATAGTGTTATTGGTAATTTCACTTGTATAATCATTTTCTTTTACCTTTGATTTTGAAATAATGGTTGGCACTTGATTAACCAGCATATTCCTGGCATCCTTCTTATTCATGTGCTCTAAGGATATGGATGTCCTTATTAGTTATGTTTCTTTATCTAACATTGCATTCTTCCTTTGGTCAATAGCAAAATCAGACAGAATTAACTATAAAACCACAACTCAGAAGCACTACAAAAATTCATAATCCCAAACTTTTTTTTGTTTTTAGTTTAATTAAATTAATTAATTATTTAAATTTAATTTGATTGTTATTGTATTATATCCATCCCCTTTTTCCTTCCCTCTGTCCCCTTCCCCACCCACCCACTACCCTTCAAAGTCAATCCCACTTATTGTCCATGTCCTTGATTTTTCCATGCTAGTTCCTTGACTAAACTGCTCCCCTTCTTTACCTCCTTCTCTTCCCTCACCTCTGCTCACTGAAGGTCTATGCATTGTATTCATGTATCTGGTTCTGTTTTGCTTGTTTGTTTTGTTCATTACTCTCCTGTAATGGGTGAGATCATGTGGTATTTGTCTTTCACTGACTGGATTATTTCACTAAACATAATACTCTACAGTTCCATCCATGTTGTTGCAAAGGGTAGGGGTTCCTTCTTTCTTTTTGCTGTGTAGTATTCCATTGTGTAAATGTACCACCATTTTTTGATCCATTCATCCACTGATGGGCACTTAGGCTGTTTCCAGCACTTGGTTATTGTAAATAATACTGCTATGAACATAGGTGTACATAGGTTCTTATGAATTGATGTTTCCAAACGTTTTTTAAATGGGCTTAAAGGTTTTGGTATTTTTATTATAAAAAAGCAGTACATAGGTATTACATAGTTGGAAGACAAAGTGTATAATGAAGTAAGTTCACTTTTCCCGAGTGTAAGCACAACTTACAAATAAAACATTTTGTGTACTCATCATATGTTTGTGTGTGTGTGTGTGTGTGTGTGTACACACACACACATTATACACATAACAAATGTAACAAATCAGCTAGGGTAAGTCTCCATATGAGTGCAAACAGAGCTAACACATCCTTTTAATCACTGCCAAGCAGAGTAGCTTGAGAGGAGGCCACCAAAGCACGCAGGGTCCGGCTAGCGCAGAGCCTGGCAATAATTCTAATTTTTATCCTGAGAGCACTAAGAAGCCCTTGGAGGAATCAGATCAGATGGATTCAAGATCTATTTAAAGGTGAAATAAAAACATCCTTCTAAGTGGCCATGGGTCTGAGTAACAGGCAGCTGTGGAGAATTTCCTAAAGGTTTCTTACTGGCTTAGTTGGCTAAAGAGAATTCTGTTCGCTGTGTGAGAGACTATTGGAGGATCAAGTTGTGGGAGGCAGTGAAATTATGAGTTCATTTTGACTGTTGAATCTGCAGTGCCTGTGGAATATCTGAGTGAATATTTACCAAACTGGAGTACAGAGAAGTGGTTTGAGCATTAGCTTCATTGGTGCTATGTGGAGGAGATTATGGCAGTAGGCCCCTGAGCAAAGACACTGAATAAGAAAGGTTTGGGGCTTTTTGGCTCCATTTTGAACCTTTGTCAGGTTTGGTCTCCTTACCTCCGCTCTAGCCTCCACCATGTCCACTAGGATAATACAGAAGACCCTCAAGGTGTTCAGCTCTGGTCCTGGGGGCTTCAGCAGCCACACGTACTCCAGTGGACTCTCCTGCAGCAGCAGAAGGTGACTGGCAGTAACATGGACAGTATGTTTGAGAACTACATCAACAACCTTCCGGGGTAGCTGGAAATACTGGCCTAGGAGAAAGTGAGACTGGAGGCAGAGTCTGGCAACATGCAGGGGCTAGCGGAGGGCTTTAAGAATAAATATGAGGATGAGATCAACAAGTGCACAGAGTTGGAGGATGAATTTGTCCTCATCAAGAAGGATGTGGATGAAGCTTACATGAACAAGGTAGAGCTGGAGTCCCGCCTGGAAGGGCTGACCAATGAGCTCAACTCCTACAGGCAGCTGGATGAAGAGGAGATTCCTGAGCTGCAGTCCCAGATCTCTGACACATCTGTGGTCCTGTCCAGGGACAACAGCTGCTCCTTGGACCTGGACAGCCTCATCGCTGAGGTCAAGGCCCAGTATCAGGAGATCGCCAACTGCAGCCAGGCTGAGGCCAAGACCATGAAGAAGATCAAGTATGAGGTGCTGCAGACACTGGCTGGGAAGCATGGGGATGACCTGCGTCGCACAAAGATGGAGATTTCTGAGATGAACCGGAGCATCAGCCTTATCCAGGCTGAGATTGATGGCCTCAAAGGCCAGAGGGCTTCCCTGGAGGCTGCCATTGCTGATGCAGAACAGCGTGGTGAGCTGGCCATCAACGATGCTCAGGCCAAGGTGGCTGAGCTGGAAGCTGCTCTGAAAACCGCCAAGTAGGACATGGCCCGGCAGCTGCGTGAATACCAGGAGTTCATGAACATCAAATTGGCACTGGATGTGGAGATCGCCACCTACCACAAGCTTCTGGAGGGCGAGGAGAACAGGCTGGAGTCTGGGATGCAGAACACGAGTATCCATACCAAGACCACCAGCGGCGGCTACTCAGGCGTGCTGAGCCCAGGTTACTGGAACTTCAGCTACAGCCTGGGCTTCCAGGCTGGCATAGGCTCTGGCCAGGACTCTGCTACCCTAGCCACAGCAGCTGCACCTCCTCCAGGACAGTGGTTGTGAACAAGACTGAGACCCAAGATGGGAAGCTGGTGTCTGAGTCATCTGATGTCCTGCCCAAGTAAAAGACCATTGTGGTCCCTCTTGTCCTCCTCGCTGGGTGGGAAAAGGAGGAGCTATTCAGGGGAGCAGAGTGCACAGAAGACCTGCCTGAAGCTCAGCCCCAGTTCCCAGCTCACCTTGGGGTGGGGGAGTTTACTGCCTAGGGGGACAGCCTTTTACCCATGCCGTAGACTAAAAAGCCAATCAAGTGTATGTGGTCCCCACCATGTAAAATAAAGTCTCAGCTGGCTCTGCCAAAAAAAAAAAAAAAAAAAAGAGAGAGAAAGGTTTGGGCCTGAAGGAACTCTAGGATTTAAGGCTGGGAGGAGGCAGTTGGAGAAAGCTGAGATGAGAAGCAAGAAAAGAATAGAAAACCTACAGGCAGCTCCTCCCAGTTAGGGACCAGGTGTGGTTTTAGTCACTCTTTTATCTGTAGAGTTTAGCACAATTTCTGGAATATATAAATATTTTTAATGAACTGATGGGCATCTTGTAAGCCAGAGACAGAAGGGTGTGGTAAGAACACCCTTCTGAAAAGCGGTCTTGAATTGAGTGTCTTGGGAGTCATTAGTAACTTTAGCAGAAGCAGCTGAGGTAAAGAGAGGTTAAGGACAAGTTGGAGTGGATCATACTATTTATATTATCACCAACTGTGTGAAGTATTGTTTTTACTCATATCTTCACGGACTTTAGGTGTTAGCAATTTGATGATTTGAAAGGCAAAAGTAAATAAAAATAAGAACAAAACCAAACCACACATGCAAAATGCAACTATTGTTTGACCTTGAATTTCTCTAAGGCTTTGAGCATTTTGAGAGCAGTAAATTATATAGAAATAAATAAATAAATATTATACACACACATTATTTATATATATATGAAAATAATAATAGAATATATATATATATACACATTCTAAAGATCACTGGTTCGATTCTCAGCCAGGGCACACATAACCAGGTTGTAAGTTAGGTCTGTAGCTGGAGGCAGGTGAAAGGCAACCATACATTGATGCTTCTCTCCCTCTCTGACTCTCTCCCTTCCTCTCTCTCTAAAAAATAATAACTAAAATCTTTAAAATATATATATATATATATTATTTCTGTTTAGGTGTTTATTTATATATATTTTTAGAGTAAATAGCTTTAATGTATATAAGGCATCTGTTATCCAGATGACAAACATTTTCTCCTTTGTCATTTGTCTATTCAATTTGTTTATAAAATGTTTCAAAACTATTTTAACTTGCCATTACATTTATTTCTCTAACTTTTGAGATGAATATTAACATACTAAAAGAATAAAAACTGAAACAAAATTGTAGAGTGAAAATCATTTTCTCACTACTGTGCTCCTTACCTCACATCAGTTCCTAGACTCCCCAGTGGTGAGAGGTTTCACTATTGTTAGTGACATACGTATTTTTTCAGAGTATTTATATTATTACATACAAAGATAGATGTCTACACACAAGATAGAAAATTACACACACTACTCTGTACCTTGATTTTTAAAAAAGATTCAATAGTAACTTCTGGAGTTCTTCCTGTTTCAGTACGTCATAGAGAGCTTTCTCACTCTCTTAGAGTTGGAGTGTCATGATAAGAAAAACTTCCTATTCTTTAAACTTATAGAAATACTTTTTCATATTTCTTATATTTTGATAGTTTTACTTTTTCATTTCTATACATAATGTCTGGAAATTAATTTTGTAATATTTGAATTTAACATTATTTCTTTTTCAATAGGAGATCCAGTTGTTCCAACAATGTTTATTGAATAACCCTCCTTTTCACACTGATTTAAATGCTGTCTTGGCCTATAATAAATTCTTATAAATGCCAGCGTCTCTTTCCAAAATCTCTATTCTGCTTCACTGATTGATTTGCCTGGGCTGGAACAACATTGCAGTGTTTTAATTTCTCCAGTATTGCCATGTATTTTGTTAACTGGTAAGGTAAATATTCTCTCTCCTTAATTCTTTAAAAATAGCCGCATTATTTTTTAATCTTTCATTTTGTGGGTAAATGTTATAATTAATTGGTCAAGTTAAAAATATCTTGTTAAAAGATTGATTAGAGCTGCATTAAATTTATAGATTAATTTGTGAAAAATTACATTTTGAAATGTCACGTTTCTATTTAGAGCATAAAATGTCTTTTTATTGATTAAACTCTTCCATATCTTTCAGTCAAGTTATGTAATATCTTTTTCTCCTTTTCTCCTCTCTAGTTCTTTTATATTTTGTGAGTTAATTTCTAAGTATCTTTTGCATTTTTGTTGTTATTAAGAAGGATGGTTTTCTCTCTCACATTATATTACCTAACTGGTTATTTGTGGATTAGAGTTTGCCATTGAATTTTAGAAATGTATCTATTTTTGTTTGTTTTAGATTCTATTGTAGAAAATTCCAAACATACACAGAACAAAAAACAACATACAATAAATCCTTCTGTTCCCATCACCCAGCCCCAGTAGCCATCATCCCATAGACAATCTCATTAAATGTATATCACATGCATTAGCCACACCAACTCTATTCTATTTTTAAGTGATTACTAGATATCACATTTCATTATATATTACTAAAAGATTTGGACTCTTAAGAAAAACCTGTTTAACCACAATGCCATTATCACACACCTAAATAATATTAACACCAATCTCTTAATATCATTAAATATTCAGTGTTTATATTTCCCCGTTATCTTTAAATTATTTATTTTTATTGAATTGGGATGTAAATATACCCTGTAATTATTTGATATGTTACATAAGAGTCTTCATATGTTCTCCCCATTCCTTTTTATGTTGTCGATGTTGACAAGTCTTTTGTAGAGTTTCAACATTCTGATGTTTTCTATTTGAACCAAATTATATCATTTAAAAAATGTTCCTTGGTTGCCTATGTTCCTTACAATCTCATGATGAAGTCTCTTGAATCATTGTGGTTGATTATAATTCATTCACCTGGGATTTCTAGGAAGGCTCATGGGAACACATTTTCTGAATTCTTTTATGTCCATAACAGCTTCCCTGCAGGCTTCATGTATGAAAATCAGTTTGGTTGATATATAATCTTTGGTGATTGTGGAATTATTTCATTCTAAGACTAACAAACACTCTATTGTCTTCCTGTGCTTCCTTCTACACAGTTGCTAATACCAGTTGGATCTGTGGCCCTATTTGTCCCCACCTACTCCTATTTGAAATTCTTGGGAATATCATATAGTCTAGTTTTGTTAACAAAATTATTGATGGCATTACAATGGTTATTTACTATTGATTATGTTAAGTTTTAACTCAATAGTTATTTCTTCAATATCACCTTTACCTTTTCCTCTTAAACAATGCAGAGTGTATGAATGGGAGCAATAGCATAGTAGGAATAATCTTGAATCTGCTTTAACATACACACACATACACACATACACACAACACTTTATAAATGTGGCCAATCTAGAAGGCAAATTACTTTAAAACCCAATACTTTAATAATTAAATGTGACAAATTATTTGTAATGCTCCTCAGAATTTATATTGACAAACCAGGTTTTTCAACATCACGGCAACTTTGGTGAAAATTAATTAATTCATAAATCACAATGCACTTACAAAATATTTTATATTTTGTATCATTATGACATAAATTAGAAGGCCTTTCAGATTCTTCTATTGAACTTGGGCCTAGTGAGTAGTAAATAAAAGTTTAAAGTTATAGAAATTATAACTGACTTACCTAACAGAATTTATTAGTTGGTTTATTTTGAGTTTGATCAAATACAATATTCACTAGGTTTTCTTTATTCATGCTATGTATCCAAAGCTAAGCTATGAGAAAACATCTCCATAATGACTATTCAATGACTTGGTGAGCAGATTTTAAAGCTAGAGCTCATTTTAAAACAAACATATTACTAATGATGATAATGAATTTTGTTCACTGTTGAATTAGGAAAGCCTTAGTTAGGGCTATTGGCTGTGAAAATCCTCACAGCTATAATTTGGTATTATATCCTTAAATTATAATCCACAATTTTTAGAGTATTTAGATTCTGTGATTAGATTTGGGTCTAAAAATATCTTAGTAGATGTTCTCAAAGCAAAGTAGAAAATTATTTCATAAGTGAAGATGGAAGAGGAGTGTGCCTTCAGTCCTCCTAGGTAATAAACTGACACTCCATGGGTACATGAGAAGTTACACATTTTGACCATTATCTCCTTCTCTTTAGTTTTTTCAATTCTCCTGCTGTGGCAAAGCTGATGAGATGGGGACATTTTATTTGTCTTTAAACCAGATAGCATGCCAAGTGTCATTAAAGATGGCTCCACTCCTGAATCATTAAATGGCACTAGTGAAGCTGCAATGAAGTATGCTGCTTTTTGACATTCCATAACATTGCCCTTCACTGCAGCTGCCAAAAGTAAGCAGCTGCTTCTTACATTCCCCTGCCATTTCCTAGCTTTGCTGAAAGAGGTCAGCGCTGTTTTCTCATTACCGATCGTTCTATCGACTGGACATCTGGATTCATAGCCCTCTTGTATTCTAATTCAATATTTTCTTCACCTCATAAATGACAAGGTGGACAGATTGGGCAACCTATGGCAATGAGCATTTTTAGTTTGTCTTGGCCCCAGTGACTCAGCCCCAGTGGTTTAAATGAAGACATGTGATGCAAGAAACATTGTACTTTTCCACTGAGTTAAGGCAAAGGAGTGCTCTTTAGGATGCAGAGAAAAAAGGAAAGTGAGGAAACAGAGGTGTGCAATTTGTCCCTGCTTCCCTCAATTTGCAGATATTTGACAAAAGTAATACACCTGAAGATGAAGAACAAGTAGATAGTTCTTTCTTCTTTTCTTTTTTAGCCATAGCAAAATCTGACATTCTAGAGTCATTCAATTTCATTAAGAAGGTTTTTTTTTAAACTTTGCTCATTGACTTTGTAAACATAAGTAAATAAATTTGAGATTAAAAATTTTCATTTAAATAATTTAGTTAAAAAATGCAATACCTAATAAGCATCACAAATCTGATCTTGAGTTGTTGTTCAAGGGCCTGCTTAGATCATGGTGGCCCAAGGACAACTTTAGGACCACTCTGGGAATAGAAGCTTCGACTGGGGTAGCTGTGGAGATTCTAGTCCCTAGAAGGGTTTAGAAGACTCAGGCATGGTGAAATGAGCTTTCATGGCAGCCCAAGATTACTCAGGAAAGGCCTCAATGCTCTGGAATGCTGCTTTCCCACCTCTGGATGATGTTCAGGATTCTACAACCAGACAGTCACTCATGCAGCTTAGGTTGACATCTCACTAAGCTATTGTTATTCACATGTGGATGAATTAATCATATTTTCCTTTGATTACTATTTTTATGGGGAGGGAGATTAGAAAATAGGACTGAGAAGTACTAAATTCTGATGAAGGTGGGAGGTGGGGTTGGGAGAATGGATGATGAAGAGGAGGATGGAAAAGCATGCAGAATATGAGCAAATACAACATTGAAAAATCCCTCCTTGTTATCACTTTGCTTATGAGTAGCCTTGATGAAGATCCAAAATAAAACTTATGTGAACAATTGTGTAAGAAATGATGATGATTTGTAATTCACATATGGACCTAAGAGACACTGATGCAAGAAGGACAGCCATACATCTCAAAGTTTCTGGAATGAGTCAACATAACTTTTTTGGCTTAATGTCTGTCACCAATGAATTAACAGAAACACTGCTGTTTTAATTTTTCACTGTTTTATTTTTTTAGTTTTTATTTTAAAGTATATTTTATTGATTATGCTATTATCCCAATTTCTTTTGCCTTTTGCTCCCTTTTGTCCAGCACCCCTCTTCCCTCCAGCAACCCGACCCCCCTTAGTTCATATCTATGGGTCATGCATATAAGTTCTTTGGCTTTACCCTTTCCTAAAAATCCCCCTCCCAGCTGATAAACCTCCAAATGATCTTGATACCTATGATTCTAATCTTATTCTGGTTGTTTGTTTGGTTGGTTTTTGTTTTTATTTTTTTAGGTTCTGTTGTTGATAGTTGTGAGTTTGTTGTCATTTTAATGCTCATAGTTTTAATCCTCTTTTTCTTAAATAAGTCCCTTTAACATTTCATATAATAAGGACTTGGTGATGATGAACTCCTTTAGCTTTATCTTGTCTGGGAAGCACTTTATCTGCCCTTCCACTCTAAATGATATCTTTGCAGGATAGAGTAATCATGGTTGTAGTCATTGCTTTTCATCACCTTGAATACTTTTTGCTAGCCCCTTCTTGCCTGCAAAATTTCTTTCCAGAAATTAGCTGATAGTCTTATGGAAACTCCTTTGTTGGTAACTCTTTTCTTTTCTCTTGTTCCTTTTAAGAGTCTCTCTTTATCTTTAATCTTTAGTTTTTAATTATGATGTGTCTTAGTGTGTTACTCTTTGGGTCTAGCTTGTTTGGGACTTCCCGTGCTACTTAGACTTGTATGTCTATTTTCTTTATCAGCTTTGGAAAGTTTTCCTTAATTTTTTCATATACATTATAACTTCTTGCTCTTCTTCTTCTCCTTCTGGCACCCCTATGATTTGGATGTTGGCATGTTTAAAGTTGTCACAAAGGTTCCTAAGCCTCTCCTCATTTTTTCAATTCTTGTTCCCTCCTTCTGTACTGGTTGACCGTTTATTTCTTTCTTATGTTCTAAGTCATTGATTAGAACCACAGTTTCCTTCCTTTCATCATTGGTCTCATGTGGATTTTCCTTCATTTCACATAGCATAGCCTTTACTTCTTCCCTTTTTTGTTAGCTGTACTCAAGCATATCTGTCAAGTCTGAGAGCATCTTTATCACCAGTGTTTTGAACTCTGCATCTGTTAGGTTGGCTATGTTCTCATGTGTTAAGTTTGCTATCTCCTTATTGCTTGGCTCTTCCACTGGAACCTCAATCTGTTCCCTCTTTTGGACCATATTGTTCTGTCTTCTCAACTTGAAGAGATCTGTGTTTGCTTCCATTTCCTAGGTAGAGCTGTTGCACCTGTTGTGTTGTAAGGGTCAAAGCCTTAGGTATTTATCAGTGCAAGGTGAACCATTTCACCATGCTGTGGCTCTGTGTGTGGGAGAGGAGTCTGAGAGGGAACAACACTTACTCAGCACTTACCCTTTTCCCAGGCACCTCTCCTGCTTTCTGTATGGTACTGGTGCTTCTCTAGCTATTACTCTGGCCAAGGTTCCCAGAGTGGGTGGGTCTGCAGACATTCTAGTTTTATGTGGACCCTCTAAACAAATAGACTCTGCTAACAGATAGGCAGTTCTTTTCTCCCTCCTACCCCCACTAGTTTTCACAGTCAGAAACAATGTGGCTTTATTCCCTCTACCCCTCTCCCCTACCCTGTAACTATGAGCTCTGGGGTCTCCTCCTCCTCCTCCTTCTTTTTCTTCCTCTTTCTTTTTGTATATTCAACAAATATTATTGTACACACTGTATCAGGCACTATGCAAGGTGCTGAGGACAGAGGAAACAGTCTCAACCTTAAGTTCATATTTATAGCAATGTTTGCACCATCCCCATTTTACAAATGAGGTGTTGTTAAGTCTGGCCAAAGGTAATAGCCAATTCATCACAGAGCTGGAGAATTCAAATCTAGGTTGTAACTATGACTGTAGCATAAAAATTTTTGTGTATTACATGCCATCGAGTCAGCTTAGACTCTTGGTGAACCACGAATGAATTTTGTCCTCAACATCCTATCTTCAACAGCTCTGCTCAACTCCTACAAACTCATGTCTGTCTTTTTTCATAGTCAATCCACCTCATATTTGGTCTTTCTCTTTTCCTGCTGCCTTCTATTTTCCCCAGAACTAAATATTTTTTTTCCAAAGAATGCTGCCTTCTCATGTTATACACAAAATAGAACAATAAGGCCTCTTACATAACACTTATTTCATTCTCAGTAATGTTTTTGGTATTTAATAGATGTCAATTCATTTACTCTTCTCAATAGTCTTACAAGGTTGATACTATTATCTCCATTTTACAAATGAGAGTAAAAGCACTGAGAAACTAAGTAATTTTTCCAAAGTGAGAGCAACCTCAGGCATTCTGGTTCTTTACTACACTAAACTGCCTCCTGATTTTTTTTTAAAGGTCGATGGAAGAAACAGCCTTTTGAAGATAGCACCATTTTAGGTATAGAAGCAGTGTAGTAATGCTGTAGGAGAATCATGGAAAATGTATTTGGCAACGTACCCAGCCAGCAGTGTCTAGAGAGCCTTGATTGCCTAGCTGAATATTCTTAAGTTCTCTAAACTAGTGGCTAGCAACCATTTCTTCCTATAACCTACATTAAAAAAAAAATCTATATTGAAACCCAAGTATGCAGATACAACACATGTACATACACATATTTTATATATCTATATGTACACAAATATAGATGAGATACATGTGTATATTATAATTATATACTTAAAACTTAAGCTTCTTAAAATAATGCTTGTCAGTCCATGTGCGATGCATTAATACTTTTTATTCTATTTTAATTTGTTTATTAAAGGCTGACTTAACCCTTTAAATTGATTTTATGATCCACACTAGTGAGTGGTAACTCAATATAATAAGTACTTTAGGTGCTTTTCTCTGAAATAAGTAATAGTGAGACATAACCAGTGATATGCTCTGGAAAAATAAAATTAAGCAGCAGCAAAAATGATGAGAAAAAGGAAATAGTAGGAAAATGCAACAATCCTGGACAGTGAATGGAAATGAAGAGAATATTTCATAAGCTTTAGTTTAAGCTAGAATATTTTGAATTTACTGACTGAGTATGCAGGGGAAAGGAGATGGCAGAACCAGAGATAATGCTGTAGTTTCCAGCCCAGGTGGCAAAGCAGATAAAGTACCTTTGAAAGGAATGAGGAAGTTAGGGAGAAAGGCAAATATATGTATATGTTAGATCATTAATTCTATTGTGGACAAAGACTGTTGGTGGGATTTGAAGAAAATCAGGAGTAGGTAACCTGATTATAGCAAGTAAATTGAAATTAGATCCAGATGGAAATGCAAAGTTTAACCTAAGTTCGAGTTATGTCAGAAAATGAGATGTCCCAAAAACATAGAATCAAAAGAGGTTCACCTTCATGGTTAAGGGAAAGGGAAAAAAAGTTCTACATGGACTGAATTAAAAGTGCCAAATGCTACTGAGGTAGAAAGACCAGGACTAAGGAAATAGCACTGGATCTAGTAAGAGTAAGAGGTATCATGAATGAGTGGTCAGAAAGCCAAATTCAAAAATGATTAAGCAGTGAGTACTGGTTAGATATTGAAATAACTAAAGTTTGTCCAGATCTCTCCCAGATAGTGGCTTGTTCTAGAAGCATTGGTTGGAATTGTAATTATAGGGCTCTTTCGTGTGTGTGTGGTGTTTGTGTGTGTGTGTGAGAGAGAGACATAGGTGCTCCCTGTGGCCCTCAAGATAGTGATTTGAGTGCTTAACTCAAAGCTTTTCTTGAATAAGTGTACTTGTAAGTCTCAAGCTAAAATCTGCTTGCTGATCTCTTACTCACTATCAGCACCCAGCACCAGTTTCAGGGTTGTCCCCACTCCCCACTTTGGCCCTGGCCTGAATGTGAGAGACAAATTCAATGAGCATTTCTTGGGTGGTGAGGTGGACACTGAGCAAAATCAGGTAGTGCCCATCACCAGAAAGCATGTCCACTCAGGGCTCAAAGCCATTTTGCCTCAGATCTGCAATGATTAAAGACTTAAAGTTGGTGGAGGGTACCTTCTTGCTGCTCATTGCCTGGATGAAGGTCCTCATCAACTCGAAGTTTGAACTGGAACTTTTTTAATAGCCCCCCCAGCCCAAGCAGAACCAAGGCTACCACCATGGTAACCTCCCACGGTGAAGCACCTCTTCCTACTTCTTTTAATGTGACTTTGCTTTCTGCCAACCAGCCACAGCCTTTTTCTTGGGATGTTGCACTGTCCATTCTTTTCCTCTCTGCCCCAGCTCTGTCCCTCCTACCTGTCTGGATGAGTATTTCTTTATATCTTTGTTTGATGGATTTCCAAGCAGTTCAATTTTCTTGAACTGGTTGTCTCTAGTTTTGAAATAGTTATATTCCTTCTTAGTTGTGGAGGGAGACACAGCATGTCTACCTATGCCTCCATCTTGGCTGGAAGCTGTGTTTTAGTTTCCCCTTTTGTTCTAGACCCTTGGGACTCAAACTGTAGTTTGAACCTGCAGCAAAGGGCATCACATGGAAGCTTGTTGG
Organism: Noctilio leporinus; assembly: GCA_004026585.1. NCBI lineage: Eukaryota > Metazoa > Chordata > Mammalia > Chiroptera > Noctilionidae > Noctilio > Noctilio leporinus. The sequence goes on from PVIW01003745.1 coordinate 77,495, forward strand.
AAATATAGAGTCTCAGGTCCCTCCCCAGACTTACTGAATGCAAATTCATAAGATCCTCACCTTGTGAGTCACAGTCTAGAGTACCTTTAATAATTGGCTACACAAAAATTATTTATCAGAACAAGATGAAATGACCTTTGTAGAGAAATCCAGAGGAGGTTGTGGTTTCTCTTTACCAGAGTCAGATCCCCCTTGACATGGCTCTGAGTGGGATTTGGCTAATGGGGTTCATTTAGTATACATCTGGCCTCACTGGTAAAAAGGATTAAGAGCTTGCAGGGGAAACAACATCACAATATGTTTGTTACTGAGACTGTTTAGCCCTTGGACAGATATTTCATTCCAAATCCCAGAGCAATATCAAATTGTTTGTTTAATTTGTGATCTTTTTTTTTTTTTTTTTGTTCATGAGCAGAAAAATGAATGAGCGCATGTGGCAGCTGGAAGGTCCTATGTGCTAGTCGAGCCCAAGAATGACTCACAGCTCCTGCAGCTTTGCCAGCTGATCTAGTACTGGACTCTCTCATTGGTTTTCATAACAATATTGATATTAGATGAGTACTATCAGAGCCCCAAGACAGTGCATTGCAGAACATTTGATTTAGGTAAGATGCAGAACCTTTTCAAAAATATACAGAAATTCTTTGTACATAGGGCATCATATCTTTAGGATCATGTAGTAACTCAATCTTTACAATTTATTATTAAAGAATTGAAAAAAGATTGATTAAGTAAGTCATAGTGTGGTCAGTATCAACAATACTGTATTGAAAGAGTCCATTTTTCCTTGTAAGAAGCCACTATTTTTTAAATCAAGGATATGTTTAGGGAAGCTTTTCTTTGTGAAGAGAGAAGAACTTAAAGATAATAATGCATCTGGATTTTGCTCTCAATTAGTTAGTTTTAATAATGGTATTAAATGCTAATGTGGGTGAAGTCCATAGAAGACTTTCCCACTGAGGAAAGACATGAGTCAAGGTACTTGATCACCCAAGTCAGGCCACTCTTCGTTAGAGTTGTCATCTGGGTTTCCCCGGAAGACCTAGGTTTATGCCTGTTATCCCAATATAATAGTTATTAGGCCTGCCTCTTCTTCCCCACACTCACTTTGGTTTGGATCTTAAATTAGATTTATAAAGTTGCCAGTTTTGTCATTATATGATCATTTATAGATTTTCTAAATAGTGAAATAATAAATACCTTATTTTTTTTAAACCTGAATTTTTAGTTGCTTGATGATTTTTAAAGTAAGAGACTGTTTAACTGTCTTGAAGCTCTTTTCTTTTTCAAGAGATAGATTATTTTATCTTCCAAGGCCCTTTTGACTTCCTTTAAAAAGCTCAAACATGGTTTTGTTTTCAATTGCAGTTGCCATTCAATATTATTTTATATTAATTTTGGGTGTCCTACATAGTGGTTAGATATTTATATAAGTTACAAAGTGATCCCCAATAAATCTAGTAGTCCCCTGACACCATACATAGTTAATACAATATACTTGACTATGTTGTACTTTACATCCCTGTGACTATTTTGTAACTACTAGTTTTTACTTCTTAATCCCTTCACCTTTTTCATCCAGTCTCCCAAACCTGCTCCCATCTGTCGACATCAAAATGTTCTCTATATCTATGAATCTGTTGTTTCTGTTCTGCTTGTTTGTTTATTTTGTTATTTAGATAATTTGTACAAGTTTTATAAGATAAACTCCTACCCTCTACTGTGACCCATTTGCCCCTTCAGGGTTGACCCCCACCTACCATTCTAGTCCAACTTCCTGCACTTTCTAACTTCTAAGACTCTCCCTGTTTTCTAGATCTACTAAACTACTGGGTTCTCCAGTATTTTATTTTTCTGTGGCTTTGTATGGGGTTGTTATTTTTGCTGAAGGGAATTTACTTTCCCCACATTTGCTCAATTAATTCTCCTTTCTTCTGGACTTTTCTCATGTTATTCCTCACTGAGGCCTCACCATTCCTTGTGTTGTCATAGCACTTTGGCGCATGTGTTGAGTAATGTGTGGATTGTGCCATCAAGCCCAGGGTGTGTAACCGATGGACACTCAAAATACACATTTGTGCAAGGAAGACAGAGAAGAAGGGAGGAAGAAGAAAGGAAAGAAAAATGAATAAACAAGAGGAAGGAGATGAAACAAATGTTGTTATAGAGTCAACAGCTGCTAACAAGAAACATTGAATTTTGGGAGTAACTATTCTATAAGACTGTAAAATCTCCCTCTAGATCTGCATCCATATTTGTTTTCCCTTGTTTTTTCCTCATTGTTGCTTGTAATAAAACTTCTGTGAAAACCTGAGATGTATTGTGCCCTTTTTAAGAGACAATGAGATTGCTTTCTCTGTAGTGCTGCAGGGAGAAAACTCTGGTCAGAGAGAATAGCTGAAAACAATGTTAAGAAATAAGCAAAAAAAAAAAAAAAAAAAAAAAAAAAAAAAAAAAAAAAAAAAAAAAAAAAAAAAAAAAAAAAAAAAAAAAAAAAAAAAAAAAAAAAAAAAAAAAAAAAAAAAAAAAAAAAAAAAAAAAGAAAGAAAGAAACAATTCCTGCAGCTGGTGCATAAAATAAAAAGCATGGAAGGAGGCTAGACTGAAACTAAAGGTATCTCAGGGGTATTTACACTGTCATGTATACATACAGTCATATGGTTCAAGTAATAGCTACATTTGAAATAAAATCTACATTTATTTATTTTAAATATTTAATTAATTTATTTTTAGAGGAAGGACAAGGGGGAAAGAGGGAGGGAAGCATCCATGTGCAAGGGAAACATTGATTGGCTGCCTCTTGCATACCCCGAACTGGGGACCTGGCCCACAACTCAGGCATGTGCACAGATGGGGAATTGAACAGTCAACCTTTCAGTTTTCAGGCCAGCACTCAACCCACTGGGCCACACCAGCTAGAGACATTTATTATAATACTATTTATGTAAGGACAAAAATGGTTACAAGGAAGTTCTTATTCCATGAGGATCTCATTAGAACACAGTTACTTATAAAGAGTAGGTCTTTAGATGTCAGTGCATTTGGCTAAATGTGTTTCTTTGTGTCCTCAGACAGTGTTTCTAAGATATGGTCCAAGAACCACCTGTACCAGAGTCATATTGGCTGTTTACTAAAATGTAGATTCTTGGGCCTTCTTATGGACCCACTGAATCAGAGTCTCTAGAAGCAGTGTGGACTCTAGATTTCCCAAAGACTCCCAGGGGGTTCCTGTAATCATAGTACAGTGAGAGCCACTGCCCAGAGAGTGAGGTTCCTGGGCTTTCTGCATCATCTTTGATTTTGGATAGAGGCTGGTTTCTCAGGATAGTCAACCCTTTCATGTGATGGTTGACTTGTAGAGAGCAAATATCCCATACAGCTCCCTGAGCCCTATTAGGAAACCTAGGAGTGGGGGCAAACATTACCTCTAGCCATGCTTCTTTGGGGCCAGCCCACAAAATTCTCCTCCATGCTATTGACAGGGATGGCTGAGAGACTCTAGAAAATTTCTCTTCCATGTTTCTTTGCAGCAGAGGTTGGGATGAAATTGCAATCAGCCTGATATTTTTTCTTGAAATTTCCTGCAACAAGGAGACAAGTGTTTGAATTTCCAGCTGGCTTGCTTTGACTGGGTTGTGAACTTCCATAATAAGTTCTGTCCAGCTTCTGATAATCTGTAGAAGGTTCTTTGTAGTTGTAGCCAGGAGATGAGATCCAGGTCAGGACAAGTTCTCCTCAGGAAAAGAGAACACTGACATTTTCAGTGTTAGGTGAGAAGGTCCTTAATGTTAGCTCCAATATTTAAAAACTCCCTCTCCTTTCCAGCTATCCCTCAATGTCACATACATGTTCAACTTTAGTGTGTAGAGTTTTGAAACTATTCTTATTTTAAAACAACCTATTATAATATTTTAAATCATTTCCCATGAACATCTAAATCCATTATTTCTAGTTTTCAAGAATCTACATAAGAAATTTTTACCATTTTTGGGAGATGTGTTTTTTCTATGGTATCTCTGTACTACTTATTCATAATCATGATTTCTGTATTATTTAAGTTGTCTATGTAATGTTGCTTTTAAACCAATAGTTAGCAATTTACATAATCTCTTGATTTGCCCACCTTTCTGAAAATGAACTGTGCTTGAACCCATTTTTGTCAGATTCTTAAAATTACATCTGATTTCTTCAAATGGCACACAATAAATAAACTTTATTTTTGCTTTGGGAATAAGAGTCTGGATTATTTGCTTAGGTGGCTTTAATCAATCCATCAATCAGTCAAATTTCCCTTTACTTTGTGCTGTGTACTGTCTGTCCTCCAAACACTGTAGATACTAAACACAAGTGCAATTGTAAATTTGAAAAATCCTTTTGAGCATGAAAGATTGGAACAAGACACGGTAAGCAAACATTATCAAGATAAATAGCAAGTGCAAGGATATTTTGCTTGTTGCTAGTGTGAGCCAGAGAGGAAACACCTCACATGAAGAATCACCTAACATTAAGGTGTTGATTGTCACTTGAAGGAAAATTAAATTAACTATTGTTAAGAGAGAGGTAAACCAAGTTGAAATTGGCCCAGTAGAGGGCGCTGCATCTCTGCTCTTATATATTTATGTGTGTATTATATACTATCAATATTAAATATGCCTAAAGACAACAAACTATATACCATAAAACAATATAGAATGCACATGTATATTTAACTTTTCTTTAAGAATTTATCTTTTCTCCTCCCCAAAGGATAAGAGATCGCTTATGTATGGAAACCTTGCTTGTAGAGGAAATATGGATGATAAAGCATTTAAATGCAAAGCAAGCGCTGTATCCTTGTATGCTTGCCCATTCACTGCGGAGTAAGAAAAACAGATTTTCCTTTTCCTTTTCTTTTTCTTGTAAGCAACATTGTTCTTCTTGATTCTGGCTTTTAAGGGGAGGGCTTAGTGCATTTTTTCCTCTCCAGGGAGAAGAATGCTAATTTCTTGAAAACAACTGTGGTTGTTAAAATACCAAAGTAAAGAATGCTGGTTTAAGTTTTTTCCTGTTGTCCCTGACCTGAAAGCCCTGAACCAGGGTGGACCGTGAAGGTCAGATTGCAGAGGCGTCAGGGCAGGAGGTTCCTGGCGACAGGAAACTGCAGTGTCGCCCGCGGGGCGGCGGTTTGTTGGCAGTGCGGTGAGACAGGCTGGCAGAAATCCTACTTGGGTTTTCCCAAGAATTCCGTTAATTAAAAATGGCCCGTGGGAAAGCATCACAACAAGATATTGAGGTGGGGAGAACACTTGTCTTCCTTACTCATTGTCTTGGTGATTCTTGTTCCCTGTCCCGGTTTCCAATCATTCTTGTTCAAAATGTGCTGGCTGAGTAGCAAGTGGAAGCAACCTGAGTGTTAAGCACAGCCAAGAGGTTGTTAAGAGTTCAGCTTTCAAGCCTCACGCAGAGCGATGAGGCTTTGCGATGAGGGATAATTTACATCTAGTGATTCCAGAAGGAAAATATCCTTACTCCTCAGGGTAAACATTATGACTTTTAGAGAATAGGATTTAATTATTGAAGTCTTCTGAATTTCAGTCCAACTAGAAATGCATGTGCCTTTCTTTGTGTTTGTTGAAGAACTTGCTTTTTAATTCTTCTGGAAGAGTTTACTACAGCCTTTGTAAACCACGACATTTTCAGAAAGTGTTAATAAAGTAAAAAAAAAAAAAAAAAAAAAAAAAAAAAAAAAAAAAAAAAAAAAAGTTGGATGCCATTGGTTTAAATAAACAGCTAAATTTTTAAAGAAGCATATTCTTTACTTTTTACTTTATTAGGAATAAAGTTTCAATTAGCTGTTAATATACTGTAACAGTCAATAGCATTAATACCCATTTAAATAAAGAGGCCCTGGGCACATACATATTTAGTAAATGAGTGAATTATGGTAACACAGAACTAAAGAAATCAGGTAGTTTCCCACCTCTGCGCCTTTGCTGAGGTTATTTCTGCCACCTTGACTGTTTTTCCCCCTTGCCTGGGCCAAGTTAAATCTATTTATCTTTCTATCTTACATTTACAAAAGTTTCAAAAACAAAACCCAAACAACCCCCCACCAAAACAAACAAACAAACAAACAAACAAAGACAACTCAGTGTTGGCAAAGGTTGTGAAAAGGGCACATTGCCCATTACTGCACAGAATATAACCAGTTTTATTTCTCTGAAACACAATTAGTCTACAGCCATACCACCCTGAACATGCCTGATCTCGTCTGAAACACAATTAGTATGACCCAGGAATTACCCTTTAATAAACTCATCATAAAAAATGTTAGCAGAGACTTAGGTACTGGTGAGTTTATTGAAATGCTGTTTTTATAATTGGTTGAGACTAGGAGATGAATAGAGCTTGAACTAGGCAAACAAGTCCTGTTCTGGCACTGATTTAACATCTGATTAAATGGAAATTGAGACACTTTCTGAAGAAGCAGAAGGGATAAAATTAAAGAATATTATTGTGAAAATTTTTAAACACATAAAAATAGTCATAGAATGAAGTTCTGTATACTTATCACTCAGATTTAACAAGTATCAAAATTTTGCCTATACTTACATATCTTTTTTTTATTTTTGCTGAAATGTTTTGAAGCAAATCCCATGGATCATGCTATTTTATCCCTACATACTTCCGTATACATCTCTTAAAAAATTAACTTATATTTGCAATGTCAATATAACCGTTATTTTTTGGTAACATTTAATACTCCATTCTTAAATTTAAAAAATACTTGAAAGGAAGAGGTAAATGTACAAATGAGACTCATTCATTAGAGTTTGGTTGTTAGGGGATGGTCTTTTTAATGGTATTTTCATTAGGGGTTCAGACATATACAAACTTTTCAGCTAAACAAGATGGGTGGAGGGCAGTGGAAATGAGATTGAAGGGAAGGTCTGCAATGCCACTGAAAGAGAACTGAAGGAGAGTCTATGCCTTGAGTGCTCACAGGGACAAACTAGTACACCTCTCTGATCTGAAAAGCTTGCTTGTTTACTCTAAGAATTTGAGACTTCAACAAACCTGATATGGGATGCCCCCTTTCACTCCACCTGTGTCTCCCAATCAAGCACAGAAGGAGCAAATGTTTTCTGGTTTCCTTCAAAATAGTCAGTGGAATTGTGCCACCAATAAACTCTAGATTATTGATGGAGGACGTATGACAAAAACTCATATGGGGTTGGGCAAAGCTGCAGCATGGCAAAGCTCAGAGAAGACAGATCAGGGAAATTGGTGAGGCCAGTGGGTCTGTTTGGTTGAGAAACTATGTTTTCTTCACTTTTCAAGGATAATTTTACTAGATATAGAATCATAGGTTGGTGGGGGTTTCCCCTAGATTTTAAATGTTTTATTCCACTTTTTTTTGGGGTGGGGTGGGGAGGAACATTTTAAAATTCAATCTTACAACTTAGTTTGTAAATTTAAAATAAAGTTGTTTTCTTGATTTCACATGTTTTAATTGACTTTATCGGGGTCATACTGGTTCACAAAACCATACAGGTTTCAAGTAACAAACTCAGTAAAACATCACCTTCACACTACCTCATGCTCCCATCACTGGAAGCAAAGTCTCTTTCTGTCCTCATTTTCCCCTCCTTGGCCTACCTCTACCTATTTCCATGCCCCCTTCCTTCTGGCTATCACTAAACTGTGGTTTATAGCTGCATGTTATTTATATATCTTATTTTGGCTAATTCCTTCACCTTGTTTCATCCAGTCTTTCCTCACCTCACCCCTGTTCCCTGTGTCCATGTCTCTGTTTTTATTTTGTGTATCAGTTTATTTTGTTCATTAGATTTCACTTATAAGTCAGATCATATGGTATTTATCTTTTTCTGACTGACTTAATTCACTTGGCACAATAATCTTTAGGTCCATCTATGTGTCACAAAAGGTAAGATTTCCTTCCTTTTTATAGCTGTATAGTATTGCATTGTGTAAATGATGTTAATTCTTCTTATCCATGAGCATAGTACATACATATTTTTATTATTTTATTAAATTTTATCAATTTAATGTCCTATAATTGTCCAAGTATAGATCTTTTATCTCCTTGGTTAAATTTATTCCTAGGTACCTTATAGTTTTGTTTCAATAGTAAATGGTAGTGTTTTCTCTTTCTGACAGTTCATTATTGGTTTATGAAAACGCCACTGATTTCTGGATATTAATTTTGTATCCTGCTATTTTACTGAACTAATTTATTGTATCTAGTAGTTTTAAGGTGGAGTCTTTAGGGTTTTCTATGTACAATAGCATGCCATCTGTGAATAATGACAGTTTTGCTTACTTCTTTCCAGTTGGATGCTTTTTTATCCTTGTCTGATTGCTGAGGCTAGAACTTCTAATACTATGTTGAATAAAAGTGGTGAAAGTGGGAACACTTGTCTTGTTCATAATCTTAGGAGGAAAGCTTTAAGTGTTTGCCCACTAAGTATGATGTTGGCTGTAGGTTTCTCATATATGACCTTTATAATGTTGAATGATCCCTCTATTCCCACTTTGCTGAGCATTATCATAAATGGGTGTTGTACGTTATCAAATGCATTTTAAATATCTATTGATATGCTCATATGGTTTTTGTCTTTCATTTTATTTATGTGGTGTATTACAATTATTGATTTGTAAATATTATACCATCCTTATATTTCTGGGATGAATCCCACTTGATCTTTTAAATGTATTGCTGGATCCAGTTTAGCAATATTTTATGTAGGATTTTAGCATCTGTATTCATCAATGATATTGACCTATAGTTTTCTTTCTTTGTTGTGTTTTTACCTTAATACTGGCTTCATAAAAAGAGTTTGGGAGTGTTCCCTCTTCTTAAATTTTTTAGAATAGTTTGAGAAGGATAGTAGTTAGCTCTTCCCTAAATGCTTGGTAAAATTTGCCTGTGAAGTCATCTGGTCCAAGGCTTTTGTGTGCCGTGAGTGTTTTGATTATTGCTCCAATTTCACTCATTGTTATCAGTTTATTCAAGCTTTCTATTTCTTCTTGATTCGGTTTTGGAAGATTGTATGCTTTCTAGAAATTTGTCCATTTCACCCAGGTTTTCAAATTTCTTGGTGTAGAGTTGTTTGTAGTAATATTACAATCCTTTGTATTTCTGTGAAATACAAAGTAGTAATTTCTCTTTTTTTGTTCCTGATTTTATTTATTTGGGTCCTCTCTAATTTTTTCTTGGTAAGACTGGCTTGTCAATTTTGTGAATCTTTTTAAAGAAGCAGCTCCTGGATTTTAAAAAACCCTTTGAATTGTTCTTTTAGTCTTTATATCATTTAATCTGCTCTGATCTTGATTATTTCCTTCCTTCTACTAGCTGTGGTCTTTGATTGTTATTGTTCCTCTAGTTCTTTCTTTTTTTTTTTTTTTAAACAGCTGCCTGTTTTATAAAATATGGAAGTCATCCTTGTGCAGGGGCCATGCTAATCTTCTCTGTATCATTCCAATTTTAGTATATTTGCTGCCCAAGTGAACACTGTAGTTTTTATAGATGTAGGATTAAATTGTTATTTTGAGACTTTTTTTATCTTTTCTAGGTATACCTGTATTGCTATGAACTTCCCTCTGTGAACTGCCATTGCTGTGTCTCATAGATTTTGTGCTGTTGTATATTCATTTTCATTTGTTTCCAGAAACTTTTTTATTTCTTCTTTGATTTCATTTTTAACCTATTCATTATTTAAGAGCATGTTGTTAATCTCCATGAATTTGAATGATTTTGTGTTTTTTCCTTTTTTTTTTTTTCAGTTTCAAGCCATTGTGATCAGAGAATATGCTTGATATGATTTCAATTTTCTCAAATATGTTGAGGCTTGTTTTGTGTCCTACCGTACGGTCTATCTTTGAAAACACTCCATATGCATTTGAAAATAATGTATTTCCTATTTTGGGGTGAAAGGCTCTGTATATTTCAATTAAGTCCATTTGATCTAGGAGGTTTTTCAATGCTACAATAGCCTTGTTGATTCTGGGCTTGGAAGATCTATCCATTGTTGACAATGGGTTGTAAAATTCCCTAGTATGAATGTGTTGCTGTCAAAATCCTTCTTGAAGTCCTCTAAGATTTTCCTTATATTTGAGTGGTCCTATGTTGGGTACATGTATGTTAACAAGGATTCTATCTTCTTGATGGATTATCCCATTAAATATTATGTAGTGTGGTTCTTTGTCTTTTTATATTTGTTTTGAAATCTATTTTGTCTGATATAAGTATTGTTACCACAGTTTTATTTGTTAATGTTTGTTTGCTTGAAATATTTTTTCAGTCCCTTCATTTTCAGTCTGTGTACATCTTTTTCTCTAAGATAGGTCTTCTGTAGACAGCAAATAGTTTGGTGGTTAGTTTAGGGCCACATAGGATGTCAACCACAAGTTCAAAAATTTCTAAAATACTATTCTACAAAATTATTTAAATCCTAGTTTGGTTGTTTGTTTGTTTGTTTTACTTCAAATTAGTAGATATCATAATTTCTACTCTGTGGAAACCAGCTGAGCGCTGCAGGTGCCATAATTTTTGAAGGTGAAGCATGTGTAAAGGGGAAACAGAGGGTAATGAGTCATCTAGTTGGAGAAAAGGACCAACAAAAGAATGACCCAGCAACAACCAAAACCCAATTACAACCAAGGAGTCCTCATAAATGGCATAAAGGGTACCCCAAGAACATCAAGTTCAGGAGATCAAGAATATACCACTAAATCTTATAGGTCATTTACCATTGAAAGTCACACCATGAAGACAGGGGGTCAAACCAGATCAACCTAAGAAGCAGAAACAAGCAAGAAGAGTCACCTAAAATGGGGAGGCAAAGAAACAATCCACTACCAAAAGGAAAGAAGAAATCCTCAGAAAGAATGCAAAATGAAATACAAGCAAGCAAATGATCAGACACTGAGTTCAAAATAATGTTTATAAGGATACTCAATGAGCTCAGTGGGAACTACAAAGAACTCCAAGGAAGCAACAAGGAACTTAACTGTGAAATACATAAGCATGGGAAAGGATATAACATCTATCAATAAGAGCCATGGAGAAATGAAGAATACAATATCTTGGATTGGTCTGATTTGACTTCCTGTCTCCATACTTAGTGTGATCTTCTATGGTGTAGAGGTGCACTATTCTTACTTGGCTCCATGCTTGGTGGGATCAGCTCGTGTCCCAGTCTGGGCCTAGTCAGCCTGTATGTGACCACCACACATCCACCATCTTTGTCTGTCTACCTGAGTTATTAATCCAGTTAACCTGTGATTAACTTTCAGACTTAGATACCACTGGGTGGGGCAGATTAATTTCTGTAGGAGGGGCTTCTCCTCAGGCTACAGCCACTTGGAGAAGAGTGGTCTGCCTGGGGAATGGGTGAATACTGGGACCTCTTCATCTGCTCCCTCATTTCTCTCCTCAAAGCCATGGCACCAAACCCTCCTTCAGTGTCTCTAGTCCACTTTGTCCTCCTTCTACTGGAGACCAGGGAAAGTGGGTACCAAAGTAGTTTTGTGCATGATCCCTTTAGGAACTTTAGCTGTCTCTTTCAAGATGGCCAAACCTGGTAGTTTTTGCTTTTCACAGCTGGGCTCTGTTTTACTCTCAGCTTTGTTGCTGTAGGCTGGGAAGCACAGCTAGGGGTTTAGAACTCACCCCTCTCATGTGGAAATGCAGGCTGCTTAGATGTTTCTCCATGGCTTCAATTGCCACTTGTGGGAGCCCAGCCAGCTCTCTTGAGTCCACACTTCCTACCAGTCATGTTGTGTTAAAGGGGCCTCTTCTGTTCTGTCCCTGGTTATCTGGATGCTCTTTTAACCTAAGTTTTCATTTTACCATAACTTTTTTTTGTAGAGTCCTTGTTTTATGTATATATGATATATATATTTGTGTGTATGTATATATGTTTATATATGTGATATATATGTGTGTATGTATATATATCTATTTGAGGGGGTATCTTAGCAACTAATAAACTGTTTTATTTTACTAGGCTTTCATGTTATTTAACATCATATAGCCTTATGATAAACAGTTGGCAGTATCTATCCAAACATAAATTTATGTGTCCTTTGACATAATTCTACTTCTAGAAACTTCTTTGGCAGAAATATTTACATGTGTAAAAACATGCTTATCCGTTTGTTCACTGAAACATTATTTGTAATAGTGAAAATCCAGAGATGTTCATTAATGACTAGTCAATGCAAGGGAGTAATGCTGAGCAATCATTAAAAAAATGAGTAGATCTGTGTGTACTGGAATAAGATGATCTTTAAGATTTATAGGTAGGTGGAAAAAACAAAGAAAAAAATGCTTGTTATTTTTTCAATGAGCCTCCTTATTTTCAGATTTTTTTTTTTTTGTCTCAGAGCATTCTTTATTGTTCTTCTTCGAAGAAGTGGTAATAGCAACATTATATACCAAAAAAATAATAAAAATAATAATTTGCTGTGCTGAATACCTTTCATCTCTAGATTTCAAACAGCATATATTATCATAACAAAGCATTAAAAGACTAAATTTTTATTATATGTATAAAAGGTAAGATTATATTAACTTTTTCAAAATAGAATTAACTTTATAAAGAGCTTTTTGATATAAAACAATATAATCTTTCAGGATTATTTGGAGGGGTAGATAATATTAATTAAAATATTTTCCATTATAAAAATATACTTTTTACAAAAGACTTTATTTTTTGCCTGGCATCATTAGTCATTTTTCAGTAAGTAAAATAAATTTATTTCTTTTGCTAGACATTTTAAGATTATTAATGTGGTGAAGTCATGGTGCCATACTTTACCCACTAGGTATAAATGATATTTGAGTTAGACAAATGACATCATAGAAGGAGACAAACCATCCATTTTCTAGGCAATTTTCATATAACTAAAGTGAATAATTACATAATGCCTAGGACATTTTTTGAAACAATTTGATTTTAAAAAGAGAAGTAAATAGAAAACTCAATTGATTAATCATTCTTGAAAGACAAAATAATATTTTAACTAGATAAACAGAACTTTTGAAAATAAGAAATAAAAATCATGGGAGAGAAACCATGGAAATTTTTTTGAATAAGTATAAATTTGAACCAATTTATCCTTTAATGATAGCAGTTTAACAATTTCCTTCTTCGGTGTGCCTGTGACACAATATTAACTTATAAAAGGTAGAATCTCATTGAAGGCTAAGTTAATATCTGGGTTGTATCAAATGTGAGAGCCTGGCTACAGAAAGAAAGGCAAAGGGATCAAGAAAATAGAGGTAGAAAGGGGGAGGGAGGGAGGGAGAGATAGAGAAAGAGAGAGAGAGAGAGAGAGAGAGAGAGAGAGAGAGAGAGAAAGAGAGAAAGAGAACCCCAAATAAAAAAATTAACAAACAGACAAAAACTCATTAAAAACTCATAGACACATACAAAAGTATGGTGATTTCGAAAGGGAAATGTAGTTGGGGAGGTTTTTTTTAAATTTTAATTTTATTGTTTCATTACATCCATCCCCTTTTTCTTCCCCTCTGTCCTCTTCCCCACCCCTCAAAGTCACTCCCAGTTGTTGTTGTCCATGTCCATGGTTCTTCCATGCTAGTTCCTTGACTAAACTGCTAACCTTCTTTGCCTCCTCCTCCTTGCTACTACTTCCCCACTTCCCTCTGTCCACTAAAGGTCTATTCATTGTATTCATATATCTGGTTCTTTTTTGTTTATTTGTTTGTTTTGTTCATTAGTGTCCTATAATGGGTGAGATCATATGATGTTTGTCTTTCACTGACTGACTTATTACACTAAGCATAATATTCTCCAGTTCCATCCATGTTGTTGCAAAGGGTAGGAGTTCCTTCTTTCTTTCTGCGGTATAGTATTACATTGTGTAAATGCACCAAAGTTTTTTGATCCAGTCATCCACTGCTGGGCACTTAGGCTGTTTCCAGCACTTGGCTATTGTAAATTGCACGATGAACATAGGGGTACATAGGTTCTTTTTTAATTTTATTGTTGTTGTATCACATCCATCCCCTTTTTACTCCCCTCTATCTCCTTCCCCACTCACCCACTCCTCCCCAAAGTCAATCCCACTTGTTGTCCATGTCGATGGTTCTTCTATACTAGTTCCTTGACTAAACTGCTCCCCTTCTTTGCCTCCTCCTCTCCCCTCTCCCCTGCCCATTGAAGGTCTATTCATTGTATTCATGTATCTGGCTCTGTTTCACTTGTTGTTTATTTTGTTCATTATTGTCCTGTAATGGGTGAGATCGTATGATATTTGTCTTTCACTGACTGGCTTATTTCACTAAACTTAATACTTTCCAATTCCATCCACAAGGGTAGGAATTCCTTTTTTTTTCTTCCTGCTGTGTAGTATTGCATCGTGTAAATATACCAAAGTTTTTTGACCCAATCATCTACTGATGGGTACTTAGGCTGTTTCCAGCACTTGGCTATTGTAAATAGCACTGCTATGAACATAGGGGTAGATAGGTTCTTCTGAATTGGTATTTCAGGGTTTGGGTATAGTAACAAGATCACTTTAAAGCATTCGTAAGTTAAAGTTGGTCCTTATCCATTCAGCTGTCCTATGTCTTTTGATTGGTATATTTATTCCATTTACCTTTGTACCTGTGTTTCTGTCTGTCTCTCTGTTTCTTCATCTTCTTAAAGCAGACCCTTTAGCATCTTCTGCAATGCTGGTTTGGTGGAGATGTATTCTTTCAGATTTCTTTTGTCTGGGAAACTCCTTATTTCACCTTCCATTTTGAATGAGCCTTGCTTCCATTTTGAATGAGTAGAACCAAGAGTATTTTTGGTTGCAGGACTTTGATTTTCATTGCTTGAAATATTTTTTTGCCTTCCCCTTCTGGCTTGTTGTATTTCTGTTGAGAAATCAGCTGATAACCTTATGGGAGCCCCCTTGTATGTTATTAGCTGTTTCTCTCTTGCTGCTTTTAGGATTCTCTCATCTTTGAAATTTGTCATTTTCATTATGATGTATCTTGGAGTGGGCCTGTTTGGGTTCATTTTCCTTGGGACCCTCTGTGCTTCCTGAGTTTGCATGGCATTTTCTCTCTTCAAGTTAGGGAAGTTTTCTGTCATCACTTTTTCAAACAGGTTTTCTATCCCTTGCTCCTCCTTTTCTCCTTCTGGTATCCCTATGATATGGATGTTGCTATGGTCCATGTTGTTCTGTAGCTCTCTTAAAATTTCTTCATTCTTTTTCAGTCTTTTTTCATTTTGTGCCACTGCCTGGGAATTCTTTTCTATGTTGACCTCCAGCTCAAAGATCTGATCCTCTGCTTTCTCTAACCTGTTTTTGATTCCTTCTACTGTGTTCTTCAATTCAGAAATAGTATTCTTCATTTCCTCCTGGTTCTTATTAATGGTTTCTATGTCCTTTTTAATGCTGGTATAGTTCTCAGTAAGTTCCTTGTAGCTTTCCTGGAGTTCTTTGTATTTCCCCTGGAATTCTTCATAGTTCCCCTGGAGTTGTTTGTAGTTTTCTTTGAACTCACTGAGCTCATTGAGCTTCTCTATCATCATTATTTTGAATTCCATGTCTGATAGTGTGCTTGCCTCTATTTCATTTTGCACTCTTGCTGGGGATTCCCCCTTTCCATTTGCTGAGGGTTTATTTCTTCGTTTCCTCATTTTAGATAACTCTTGTTTGTTTCTGCTACTTGGATTGGTCTGCTTTGACTTACTGTCTTAGTGGTGTGACCTTCTATGGTGTAGGGGTGCACTTTTTTTATTTCCTGCACCAGTCTGGGCCTAGTCAGCCAGTCAGTTGGAGACTACCAGAGATCCACTGTCTTTGTCTGTCTCCTTTAGTTGTTAATCCAATGAGTCTGTGCCTCTGAGGTCAGGTTTAGGCACTGCTGGGTGGGGTGGATTAATTCCTATGGGTGGGGCTGTGGCTCCTCTCAGGCTCCTGCCCTTTGGAGAAGGGTGGTGTGCTGGCCTTATGGGGGATGGGTCAGCACTGGACTCACAGGCTGCTCCCTCAACTCTCCCCCTAAAGCCACTGACCCAAACCCTCCTTAAGTGTCTCTAGCCCACTCTGCCGCTTCTCTGCTGGAGCCCAGAGTAGGTGGGTGCCACTGTATTTTCATGTGTGGTCCCTTTAAGAATTCAGTCTCTGTCAAACTGGCTAAACCTGGTGGCTTTTTGCTTTTCACAGCTGGGTGCTATTTTACTCTCAGCTTCTTTGCTGCTGTAGCCTGGGGAGCCCAGTATTTTGGAGATCAAACCCTTTTCTGAGGTATCATTGGCAAATATGTTTTCCCATACAGTTGGCTCCCTTTTAATTTTGGTGGTGTTTTTGTTAGCTGAATAGAAACTTTTCAATTTGATATAGTCCCATTTTTATTTGTTCTTTTATTTCCTTTGCATAGAATATCTAAAATTTTACTGCCTGTATTTTTTTTCAGGACCTTTATGGTGGCACTGCTTATGTTTAAGTCCTTTATCCATCTTGAGTTCATTCTGGTGTATGGTGTAAGCTGCTGGTCTAGTTTTATTTTTTTGCATGTCACTGTCTAGTTCTCCCAACACCATTTGTTGTAGAGACGGTTTTTACTTTATTTTATGTTCTTTCCCCCTTTGTTGAATATTAATTGACCATAGAGTCCTGGGTTTATTTCTGGGCTCTCTATTTTGTTCCATTGATCAACATGTCTATCCTTATGCCAGTACCAGACTGTTTTGATGACAGTAGCCTTTTAGCATAGTTTGATATCCAGTATTCTGATTCTGTCTACCTTGTTCTTCTTTCTCAAGATTGCTGTGGCTATTCATGGGCAATTTTGGCTCCATTTAAAGTTTTGAAGTATTTTTTCTATCTCTGTGAAGTATATCACTGGTATTTTAATAGGGATTGCATTGAATCTATAGGTTGCTTTGGGTAGTATGGACATTTTAATGATATTAATTCTTCCCATCCATGAACATGGTATATGCTTCCATTTATTTGTATCTTCCTTCATTTCTTTCTTCAATGTTCTATAGTTTTCTGAGTACAAATCTTTCACCTCCTCAGTTAAATTGATTCTGAAGTATTTTATTTTTCTTGTTGCTATGGTAAATGGGATTTGTTTTCTAGCTTCTATCTCTGATGTTTCATTATTGGTATATAAAAATGCTTTTGATTTCTGAATATGGACTTTATATCCAGACATTTTGCTAAATTTGCTTATTAGGTCGAGTAAGTTTTTGGTGGGGTCTATGGGGTTTTGTATGTACACTATCATGTCATCTGCAAATAATGACAGTTTGACTTCCTCCTTTCCAATTTGGATACCCTTGATTCCTTTTTCTTCTCTGATGGCTATAGCTAGAACTTCCAAAATGATGTTGAACAGAAGTGAAGAGAGTGGACAGTCTTGTCTTGTTCCTGATCTTAGTGGCAAAGCTTTTAGTTTTTGCCCATTGAGTATGATGTTGGCTTCAGGTTTCTCATATATGGTCTTTATGATGTTGAGGTGTGCTCCCTCTATTCCCATTTTGCTGAGTGTTTTTATCATAAATGGTTGCTGTACTTTATCAAATGCTTTTCAGCATCTATTGATATGATCATATGGTTTTTGTCTTTCATTTTGTTTATTGATTTGTGAATCTTGTACCATCCTTGCATCCCTGGGATGAAACCCACTTGATCATGTGTATGATCTTTCTGATTTATTGCTGGACTTGGTGGCCTATATGTTGTTGAGAATATTAGCATCTATGTTCATCAGAGATATTGGCTTATAGTTTTCTTCCTTAGTTGTGCCTTGACCTGGTTTTGGGATTAGATTAATATTGGCTTCATAGAAAGAGTTCGGGAGTCTTCCCTCTTCCTGAAATTTTTGGTATAGTTTGAGGAGGATAGGAGTTAGTTCTTCTTTAAATGTTTGGTAAAATTCACCTGTGTAGCCATCTGGTCCAGGGCTTTTGTGAGATTTTTGGGAGATTTTTGGATTACTTCTTTAATTTCACTAGTTGTTATTGGCCTATTCAGATTTTCTGATTCTTCTGGGTTCAGTTTTGGTAGATTATACCTTTCGAGGAATGTGTCCATTTCATCCAGGTTGTCATATTTTTTGTCATAGAGTTGTTTGTAGTAATTTGTTACAATCTTTTGTATTTCTGAGGTATCCGTTGTGATTTCTCCTTTGTCAGTTCTGATTCTGTTTATTTGGGTCCTCTCTCTCTTTTTCTTGATGAGTCTGGATAAGGGCTTGTCAATTTTGTTCATTTTTTCAAAGAACCAGCTCCTGGACCTGTTGATTCTTTGAATTGTAGTTTGAATCTCTGAGTTATTTAGTTCTGCTCTGATCTTGATAATTTCCTTCCCCCTACTTGCTCCGGGCTTTGTTTGTTGTTGCTCCTCTAGTTCTTGCAGCTTTGTGGTTAGGTCGTTTTTATAAACTTCTTGTAACCTTTTTTGGAAGGCCTGTATTGCTATCAATTTCCCCCTGAGAACTGCCTTTGCTATATCCCATAGGTTTTGGGCTGTTGTGTGTTCATTGTCATTTGTTTCCAGGAACTTTTTGATTTCATCTTTGATCTCATTGTTAACCCCTTCATTGCTTAAAAGCCTGCTATTCAGTCTCCAGGAGTTAGAGAATTTTTGGGTTTTTCCCTTGAGATTGGTTTCTAGTTTCAAGCCATTGTGATCTGAGAAGATACTTTATATGATTTGAATTTTCCTATATTTTGGAGGCTTGTCTTGTGACATACCTTGTGGTCTATCTTGGAGAATGATCCATGTGCATTTGAAAAGAATGTGTATTTTGCTTCTTTTGGGTAAAAGACTCTGTATACATCAGTTAGGTCCATTTTCTCTAGAGTGTTTGTTCAATGCCACAACATCTCTGGGGATTTTTTGTTTGGAAGATTTGTCCATTATTGATAGTGGGTATTAAAATCCCCTACTATTAGTGTGATGCTGTCTATGTCTTTCTTAAAGTCTTCCAAGATTTTCCTTATTATTTTCGGAGCTCCTATGTTGGGTGTGTATATGTTTATCAGAGTTATTTCTTCTTGATGGATTGTTCCCTTAAGTAGTATGAAATGTCCATCTTTGTCCCTTTTTATGTCCTTCATTGTAAAATCTATTTTGTCTGAAATCAGTATTGCTACTCCAGCTTTTTTTTCATGTCT
>PVIW01003745.1:96748-156774 GCA_004026585.1 Noctilio leporinus
TCCCTTCACTCTCAATCTGTGTCGATCTTTTGTTCTGAGGTGGGTCTCTTGAAGACAGCATATATGTGGGTCATGTTGTCTTATCCATTCGGCTACCCTATGTCTTTTGATTGGTGCATTTAATCCATTTACATTTAAGGTGATTATTGATTGATACTTATTCATTGCCATTTTCTCCCTTTGTGTCTGTATTCCTCTTGGCTTTCTCTGTTTCTTCATTTTATTTATTTACTTATTTTTAAAGCAGACCCTTTAGCATTTCTTGCAATGCTGGTTTGGTAGAGATGTATTCTTTTGGTCTTTTTTTTGTCTGGGAAGCTCCTTATTTCTCCTCCTATCTTGAATGAGAGTCTTGGTGGGTAGAGTATTCTTGGTTGCAGGCCTTTGTTTTACCATTACTTGAAATACTTTTTGCCCTTCCCTTCTGGCTTGAATTGTTTCTGTTGAATAATCATTTGATAGCCTTATTGGAGCTCCTTTATATGTTATTTGTCGTTTCTCTCTTGATGCTTTTAGGATTCTCTTTGTTTTTGAAATTAGCCATTTTAATAATAATGTGCCTTGGTGTTGGTCTGTTGGGGTTGATCCTCATTGGGACCTTCTATGCTTTCTGAACTGGATTAATGTTTTCACTCATCATGTTAGGGAAATTTTCTATCATGACTTTTTTGAAGAGGTTTTCCATTCCTTGTTTCTCTTCTCCTTCTGGTATCCCAATCATACGGATGTTATTACATTTCATGTTGTCCTGCAGCTCTCTTAACCTCTCTTCAGTCTTATTCAGCCTTTTTTTAATTCTCTTGTACTGTCTTGGAGTATTTGCCTACATTATCCTCCAACTCGCTAATCCAGTCCTCTGCTTCCTCTAGCCTACTGTTGATTCCTTCTACTGTATTCTTCAATGCAGAAATTGTATTCTTCATTTCCTCCTGGCACTTATTGATAGTTTTCATGTCCTTTTTCATGCTGTTGTAGTTCTCAGTAAGTTCCTTGTAACTTCCCTGGAGTTCTTTGTAATTTCCCTGGAGTTCTTTGTAGTTCTCCTGGAGTCATTTATAGTTTTCTTTGATGTTGCTGAGCTCACTGAGCTTTTCTATCATCATTCTTTTGAATTCCTTATCTGATATTCCAGGTGACTCTGTTTCATTTTGTGTTCTTTCTGAGGATTCTTCCTTTCCTTTTGGTGATGGACTGATTCTTTTTTTCTCCATTTTGGGTGTCTGTTCTTGCTTGCTTTTTATTTATTTATTTATTTTTGTTCTTTCCTTGGGTTAACCTGCTTTGCTTCCTTGCCTTAGTTGAGCACCCTTCTGTGATAGGAGATTTGTGGAGTTCAGTGTTGCCGTCTCCCAGATTTTCTCCACTTGCTGTTCTTGGTGTGTCCTTTATTGGGGCTGTCTGGTTGTATTCTGGGCCTGTGGGCTTTTAGCAGAAAAAATAAAAACGAAAACAAACAAAAACAAAAACAAAAAACAAAAAATAAAAAACCAGACCAAACCAAACCAAACCAAACAAAAAAATACAAAAGGAAAAAAGAAATAAAAACGATAATAATAATAATAAGAAGAAAGGGTTTAGATGGCTGTTCACCCTTAGTAATCCCTGACTGGTCCAGATGGAGCCTGGATCTGTGGGCTTTTTAGCAGAGAGAAAAAAAAAAAAAAAAGGTGGGGGGGGGGGAGAAAGAAAGAAAAAAAGGGAGAAAGTCACAAGACAAAGAGAAATCAATATTAATAAAGAAAGGGTTTGGGTGTCTGTTCATCCTTTATGATTTCTGATTGGTCCAGGTGGAGCCAGAACCTGTGGGCTTTACCAGGAAGAAAAGGAAAAGAAAAAAGAAAAAAAAAGAAAGAACGAAAGAAAGAGGAAGGACGAAAAGAATAAAGAAAGGGTTTAGGTGGCTGGGGAAGGGAGGAATACTTAGAATGAGGACTGGGAATGTGTTGTAGCCACAGAGTGAGTAGACTTTAATTCAAGAATAGGGGGAGGGTCTTGGGTATTTAGGTGGATTGAGGTATGGGGGGGGCGGATTAAGAATATGTGAGGCCTCCTGATGCTTACCACAGGCTGTGTTTTTACACTGACTGTATAGAAAGAGGAGGCAGAGTAAGCACACCCCATATACACCTCAGCCCAGGCCCTTTGCCTGGTCTGTATTGTGAATGGGGGGACATGCAGAAAAAAAAAAAAAAAAAGAATATGTGAGAAGTAACTTTTGCAAAGAATATGTTGGGGATTAATAGTTCATATTGCTCTCGGTATAACTCGGGTGCTTGAGATTAGCAGCAATCCCTTTCCTGAAGCTGCCTCTTTTTCTTGGTCAGGACTTTACAGTCTATAGTTTATATACTAGCCGGTCTTGGCGTGTGGCAGGGCCTCTGATTGTCACAGTAGGGCTGATTCTGAGTGTCTGCCCCCAGTTAGGCTGGGCCTTCTGCAGCCTGGCTGGGTTTTAGGGCTGCCAGTATTCTGGAGCCTGCAGGGTGCCCCCTCCCACTCCTGGTGGAGGTTCCTGCTTAGGATGAGCACTGCTGCATGGCAGCCTGCAACTTTGCCGGTCCCTGTGAAGACTGGCCCCACCCCCACAGTTCCGGGAGGAGGCCGCTGCTGTCCGTCAACACTGCCTGGTCCGCCTACACTGCCCCGTCCCCCCCGGGGTGGGCACCAATCCTCCAGGCCAACCAGCTCTCCAAGGAGTCCTTTACGTGGCCTTTGTGATGAGCCCCTCCCAGGCATGGGCAGTGTGGCCTTTGTCTCCAGCAATGGCGGGTCAGTTACCCCTGCTACTAGTTCCCGGCTTGCCATTTGGAGTTTCCACGGAGTCTGGGGGCCTGTGTGGTTGCGCAGGGCTGGGCCTCCCCCCTCACAGGGGCTTTTAGCTGATGTTTCCCTGGTGGCCCAGCAGCACCATTTTCAGTCCTCTCGCTGCCCCGGTGCACCCCCCACCCCCGCAGCTTCCTGGAGGACTCTTCTCCTCTGCCTCTAGCCCAGCAAGGAGCCTCCTCTCCCTGTTGCCAGAGGGAATCTCTCACACAGTCCCTCCCCTGCAAGAGTTCAATTCCATGTTCCCTACGGCGTTTGCCCTCACTGCCCACACTTCACTGTTGAGACTTCTAGTCCCCAGGGAGCCCGGAGCTGGCCTCAGTCAATCATGCGCCTCTGTGTAGGGCCGCTACTGCCCAGAGCCGACCTTGGCCCATTGGTTGGTCAGTCAGGAACGCCTCACCTACTGTCCTGCTGGTCTCCTCTGCCTCTGGGCTGTGCTCCCCTGTGTTCAGATGCTGACTGCTCCAATTCTTAGGGTCCTGAAGACGTCTCACGCTCCCTATCTTGTCCACTAGCTGCTTTGGTACTCAAGAACACCATCAGCACTGCTCACTACTCTGTTGCCATCTTTCCTCCCTTGATTTCATCTTTGATCTCACTGTGTACCTATTCATTACCTAAAAGTATGTTATTCAGTCTTCATGAGTTAGAGTGTTTCTGTTTTTTTTTTCCCTTGAGCTTGGTTTCTAGTTTCAAGCCATTGTGATCTGAGAAGATGCTTGGCATGATTTCAATTTTCCTATATTTGTGGAGGCTTGTCTTGTGACCTACCCTGTGGTCTGTCTTTGAGAATGTTCCATGTGCATTTGAAAATAATGTGTGCTTTTCTTCTTTGGGGTGAAAGGTTTTGTATATATCAGTTAGGTCCATTTCCTCTAGAGTGTTGTTTAATGCCACAGTCTCCTTGGTGCTTTTTTGTTTGGAAAATCTGTACAGTGTTGATAATGGGATATTAAAATCCCCTACTATTAGTGCGTTGCTGTCTATATCCTTCTTAAAGTCTTCCAAGATTTTCCTTTTATATTTCAGAGCTCCTATGTTGGGTGCATCAAGAAGTTATATATTCTTTTTTTTTAATTTTATTGTTGTTGTATTACATCCATCCCCTTTTTGCTCCCCTCTGTCCCCCTCCCCACCCACCCATTCCCCCCAAGGCCAATCCCACCTGTTGTCCATGTCCATGGTTCCTTTATACTAGGTTCTTGTCTAAACTGCTCCCCTTCCTTGCCTCTGCCTCCCCTCTCCCCCCAACCTCTTTCCCCCTGACCACTGAAGGCCTATTCACTGTATTCATATATTTGGCTCTGTTTTGCTTGTTGTTAGTTTTGTTCATTATTGTCCTGTAATGGGTGAGATCATGTGATATTTTTCCTTCACTGACTGGCTTATTTCACTAGGCATAATACTCTCCAGTTCCATCCATGTTGTTGCAAAGGGTAGGAGTTCCTTCTTTCTTTCTGCTATATAGAATTCCATTGTGTAAATGTACCAAAGTTTTTTAATCCAATCATCCACCGATGGGCACTTAGGCTGTTTCCAGCACTTGGCTATTGTAAATAGTGCTGCTATGAACATAGGGGTGCATAGGTTCTTATGAATTGGTGTTTCAGGATTCTTTGGGTATACTCCAAGTAGTGGAATTGCTGGATCAAAAGGCAGTTCCATTTTTAGTTTTTTGAGGAAACCCCATACTGTTTTCCACAGTGGCTGCACCAGCCTACATTCCCACCAACAGTGCACGAGGTTCCCTTTGCCCCACATCCTCACCAACACTTGTTGTTTGTTGATTTGTTGATGATTGCCATTTTGACAGGTGTGAGGTGATATCTTATTGTGGTTTTAATTTGCATCTCTCTGATGACTAGTGTTGTTGAGCATTCTTTCATATGCCTCTGGGCCCTTTGTATATCTTCATCAGTGAGTTGTCTGTTCAGAAGTTATATATTCTTAATGGATTGTTGTCTTAACTATTATGAAATATCCTTCTTTGTCTCTTTTTATGGCCTTCATTGTAAAATTTACTTTGTCTGAAATACATATTGCTACTCCAGCCTTTTTTTCATGTCCATTTTCTTGGTATGTATTTTTCCATCCCTTCACTTTCAATTTGTGTCAATCTTGTTCTGAGGTGGGTCTCTCGAAGACAATATATATGTGGTTCATGTTTTCTTATCCATTCAGCTACCCTATGTCTTTTGATTGGCACATTTAATCCATTTACATTAGGGTTATTATTGATTTATACTTATTTATAGCCATTTTCCCACTTTGTGGTTGTGTTCCTCTCTGTCTCTCTCTGTTTTTTTATTTTTTAAAAGTAGACCCTTTAGCATTTCTTGCAATGCTGGTTTGATAGGAATGTATTCTTTTAGTCTTCTTTTGTCTGTGCAATTCCTTATTTCTCCTTCCATTTTGAATGAGAGCCTTGCAGGGTACAGTATTCTTGGTTGCAGGCCTTTGTTTTCCATTACGTGGAATACTTTTTGCCATTCCCTTCTGTCTTGTATTGTTTCTGTTGAATAAACATTTGATAACCTTATTGGAACCTCTTATATTATTTGCTGTTTCATTCTTGGTGCTTTTAGGGTTCTCTCTTTGTCTTTGAACTTTGCCATTTTAATTATGATGTATCTTGGAATGCATGTGTTTGGATTCATCCTCATTGGGACCCTCTGTGCTTCCTGCACTTGAATAACATTTTCACTCATCATGTTAGGGAAGTTTTCTATCATTAGTTTGTTGAACAGGTTTTCCATTCCTTATTTCTCTTCTCCTTCTGGTATTCCTATTATATGGATATTATCGCATTTCATGTTGTCCTAGAGCTCTCTCAAAACCTCTTCATTCTTGTTCAGTCTTTTTTTCATTCTGTTTCACTTTCTTGTAACATTAGATGATCTTTGCCTATAAATTGAAAACTAGTGGAAATAGTCAATATCCCAAAATGTAGTTCTCTAAAACCTACTAAGGAGATACAGAAAGTCTAAGCCCTCTGACTTTTAATACCAGAAAGACAAACAATTCAGTTAAAATGGGCAAAAGATCTGAATAGACACATCTCTGGAAATGACATACAAATGGCCAATAGACATATGAAAATTGATCAACATTATTAATCAGAGAGATGCCAATTAAAACTATAGTGGAGTGTTACCCCACACCTGCCAGAATGGGTATCATTAATAAATCAACAAACAAAAGTACTGTCAAGGATGTGGGGAAAAGGGAACCTTAGTGAACTGTTGGTGTGGAAAACAATATGGAAAATCCTCAAAAATTTAAAAATAAACCTGCCTTATGACCTAGCAATTCCACTTCTGGGAATATATCCTAAGAATCTCAATACACTAACAAGAAATAATACATGCACTCTTATGTTTATAGCAGTGATATTTACAATAGCCAATATCTGAAAGCAATTCAAGTGCCCATCAGTAGGTGAGTGGATACAAAAGCTATGGTACCTTTATACAGTGGAATTCTATGCGGCTGCAAAAAAGAAGGAACTCTTACCCTTTGGGACAGTATGGATGGACCTGAAGACCATTATGCTAAGCAACATAAGCCAGCCAGCGAAAGATGATTACCATATGAACTCAGTCATATGTGGAATCTAATGAACAAAATAAACTAAGAAACAAAATAAAATCATGGATTCATGGAACAGACTGAAATATCTCAGAGGGGATTGGGTGAGGGGTACTGAAGGAGATTAACCAAAGAACATATATGTTTATATGCCAAGCCCTTGGACACAGACAATAGTTCAGTGAAGGCTGGGTGTGTGTGGGCTATGTGGAGGGGGGAAATAGTGGGGAATAGGGACACCTGTAATAGTGTTAACAATAAAAAAGTTAAAAAATAATATGTATTATAAATAACATTTTAAAAAGTTGAATGGACATTGAATATATGTTCCCCTAAAAACACCAGCACAAACTATTTTATTAGTTATTTCTACAAACTATTAATAAACTAATAATTTTTAATAATGTTTTTCAGAGAATAAAAAGAAGTCAGGCTGGTATAATCTTGTTGCAAAAATTGGGCAAGAGCATTAAGAACAAGGAAAATTACATATAATTTTTACTCAACAATATAGAAGAAAATATTCTAAATAAAATATTAACACTCCCAAGCAAGGAATGGACAAATAATCTAATGTTAAGAATCTATCACAATAAATGATAATAAATCACATAAACAGATTAAAGAAGAAACTATTTGATCATCTCAAAAGATGTAGAGAAAACATTTGTTAAAATTCAATAGCCATCAAAGACAAAAATTTGAATAAAATTGAAATAGACAAACTTTTAATAAGCTAGGAATAAAAGGAAACTTCCTTTGGAGGAGGCATTAGAATTAGTTGGTGACAACATATGGATGTGTGCTCTCACTTTGCCTACTGAATATTGGCTTCTGAAGGTCCTTACCAGAGCAAGGCTGGACATGGCAATATGACATATAAGGGTGGCAAAGGAAGAAACAGACTGTTATTTTATTTATTTAGTTTTGCAGGCAACAAGAATCTCCCTATGGAAAATGTAAGAAACTATAGGTATACTGTGGCAACTATTAGGAAAAAAGTTGTTATATGGAAAGCAATATACAGAAATCAGTAGTTTCCTAAATAGCAGTACCAAATGATTGACAATGAAATAAAAATATAACATTTATAGTATTCCAAACTATATGGTCATCATGAATATAACTATAAAAATATCATATCTTTATGGATAAAATAAAAACATTTCACTGTATAGCATAAAGGAACATGTAAATAAATGTTGAATCATACCACATTCTTGGATGAGAAGATAGCATTGCCATGGTTTAATTCTTCCCAAACCATTTGTAATCTCAATGCAATTCCAATGAAAATCTCACATATCAACAATAAAATTCTCAGAAGATTTTTTATGGAACTCACATGCTTATCCTAAATTAATAAAGCAGTAAAGGGCTAAGAACAGTAAAAAAATTTTTGGAAAGTAGTACCATGAGCAGTAAAAATGAAAGTAGAGGCAACAGAAGCTGAAACATTAGAGAGGAGATACAGAGATAAAAAGATCTTATATGGTGAATAAAATAATTAAAATGGACAATAATGGAAGAAGTATGCATAGCATTCACAAATAATGCACCAGAATAAAGAACCTAAAAACTGGCATATAAATATCTGCTAAGTTAAATGACAAGAATGACATTGCAAATCATTGTAGAAAAAAGGAATTATTTTAATAAAGGATAAAATTCTAATGGATTATTATGTGAAAAAAAGGTGCAATTATATCTCTACCCCTTACTTGTTTGTACAACAAACAACAAACAAACCCCTAGTGACTTAAAGATGAATCATAAAAAACAAACTGTATGCATTTTAGGAATAAACCCAAATTGTCTGTTATTTTTAGCATTTTCTATGTTCTTAAAAATATTTCATAGTTAAAAATTAGTTAATAAAAAGCACATGAACCAGATGTTTGGAAAATTATACCATTTTGGATGAAGTTTCAGAAAAACTTAAGGTTCAAAAATATTTATGATAACTATAAAATAAGCATTTTCCAATTTCCCATGGTTAAAATGGAATTGAAGGCCAAACATGACTATACTAGACTGCTAAAGATTATTACTTGGCTTCACTAACTCTCTATGAAAATGAGAAAAATAAAACATATTTCACATGATTGTGTTTTTATGTTTTTAATATTTATGACCTTTATGATAATCAGGTCTTTTATGGCAAAAGGATAGGATACCAACTCAAATGTGCTTCATCAAAGATAGGAAGTTTGGCTCATATAACTGGGAAGTTTGTGGGCTATAATTATATACATAAACAAGTGTACGGTACCAGGCACAAATCTAAGGGCTTCACATCTGTCCACAGATATAATTATCACAATGATCCTAGTGAGGTAGGTTTTTATTTTCATCTTGCAGATGAGCAAACAGACACAGAGAGGGAAACAGAGAACTGAGAGATAAGCAATTTTGTGTGTGTGTGTGTGTGTGTGTGTGTGTCCATGGTCAAGAAAGGGCTTAGGAAACAGAGACATCTGACACAGATTTCTAACATGTTTGTTCAAGGTGTGCAATGTGAACTCTTACTCCCTGTGTCCTATGGAATCACCAATGCTTTGGAATGTTTGGTTTATTTGAGGAAACCTAAAGAAAGGCTAGTTAGCTCATTTTTTGAAGTACTATTGATTAATAACATTATATAGGTTTCAAGTGCACAATATTATAACTTTATATCTATCTACTCTATTGGGTGTTCACCACCAATAATCTAGTTTCCATCTATCACCGTACAAGGTGTCTCTAAAAGGTATCCAGCCCCGTAATATGAAAATTGAGACATTTATTAAAGAAGACAAAAGATACAAGAAACACTGTATATAAGACAATGGTGTCCCAGTCCCTTTCTAAGATAATGGTGTCTCAGTTCCCTTCAAAGTAGGCACCTTGCAACCTCACATAGCTCACCTTATTGCCATCAGTTGCCCCATTATGTTTTCCTGAATCTCATCAATGGTCTGAAATGTCTTCTCTTTCAAAGGTGATTTTAATTTTGGGAAAAGCCAGAAGTCACAGGGTGCCAACTTTGGGCTGTAGGGGGTCTGAGTCTTCTGGGTAATTTGATGTTTTGTCAATAACTTTGCACAAGACGTGATGCATGAGTTGGGGCATTATCATTATGAAGCTGCCAATCACCAGTTGCCCATAGCTATGACCTTCTGAATCATCCAAATAGTTTCTGTGGAGAAATGTTCAAGCTTAACACAGAATTTTATGCAGAGTCATTGCTTTACTCACTCAGTCATTTTGAATGTGAAGACCACACAGCACTCATGCTTGCTCAATAGTGTCTAATGCTGCACTGACTAATACAGTGAAGTTGTCTTTGTTCATGCATGTCCTTTCCAGTCTCCTTTCCTTGGCTGTCAGGTTATATCAATGTTGCACAAACCATTCTTGTTATATTACAATGGTTGTACTTTTTCCAGATATGGCTTGTATACTTCATCCTCTTTACCTATTTTGCCCCCCTCTCCCTTACCTATTCCCCCTTCTAGTAACCAGTATTATGTAGTCTTTATCTACTAGATTGAATTGTTTGGTTCATTCATTTGTTACATTTTGTTTTATATTCCACATGTAAGAAATCACATGGTTTTTGTCCTTTTCCATCTGACTTCATTTAGCATGATAGCCTCAAAATCCACCCATGTTATCACAAATGACAATATTGCATCTTTTTTTATGATAAGTATTATTCCATTGTGTTCTCTATATATCATATATTATTTATCCATGCATTTGTTGATGAACACTTGGGTTGTTTCCATAATTTGGACTTGGTTACTTGGCTATTTTGAATAATAATGCAGTGAATTGCACTGAATAGGGATATATTAAGAGAATAAGCTCTTAATATAGTCTAATATGGGGCAAAAATAGAGACATGTGTGAAAGAAAGAACCCAAGGGTTTAGGGCCATTTAGCCTCTGGGCTACACTAATTGGAACTTCTGCAAATTACATACATTTTTGAGCAGGGCTATTTCAACCAAAACAGTATTATGGGCATTTTAAATGGCAAGGCACTGGAAATGAAAGGTGGAAACTTTTAAAATAAGGAGACCAGTTAGACTACTGCTTACTCCATTAATTTAACACTAGATAAAATTAGATTAAGTTAGAAGCATAGGGTGTGACCATACAAAAAGAAGAAAAGATGGATGACAAAATCATTATCACAGGAATACCAACATCACTTGATAATTGAAAGGAAGTTTAGAAAAGAGAGTGGGGAAAGTTAAAGATTACTTTGAAGTTACAGTTTGGATGACTGGGAAAATGATGTCATTGGAAAGGAAAGTTACAATAAATAACAGGCTTTAGGGGAAAAAACAGAATTTAATTTTAGACAAGTTGAATTCGAGATGATGGATAAGAAACTGTAGGAGTTAGGATTCTTAGTTGGAAGCAACCAAAACCAGGTCTAATTTAAGTGGTAAAACTACTTTGTAGAAGGAACATAGGTAGTCTGCAGGCTTTAGGAAATCTACAGAACCAGGTTTAGAGGTTCCCACCCTGGAATAATGCCCCTAACCAAGAGGTCGGTCCTGGCACTGCCTCTGAACCTGGGACACTGCAAGCAGCTGATACGGGATTCTGCTTTCCTCAGCCTCCTGGACACTGCTTCAGTCATCAGTTTTCCCAGGCTTCTCACCTCCACTTCTCTACATTTATGAGCACCTGATTTAAGAGGCAAGTGCATTCAATGGGCATAGGCCAGATGGCCACATTTAGCTGCAAGGGCAGCTGAAAGAGTGAGTGGCTTTCTCAGCTTTAGAGTGGGATGTAACCTCTGTGTACCACTGAAGTTCATTAGGTCCTGGAAGTTTCCCAACATAGGAAAGGGGGTTATATGCCAGGCAGCTGAAAGAGCATTCAGGGCTTCAGAAAATTTGGACTATATATCAGGGAAAAGCTGGAGGTGGTGATATAGCTCTGGAAAGGGAAGTTTCTCTGAATAATCTAATGTATGATGGGAAGAGAAGATGGCTGAGAACTGAATTTGGAGAAGATGGTATTTACATGGTGGTGGGAGTGAAAGAAGGGACATCAGACATGCTTGAGAAGAGTCAGCAAAGGAAGCAAAAGCTTCTGTGGGTGAAGTGAGGTAAGTGTGGCACAGGGTCATAAATCTCAGGAAAATATGAAAACTTTTGCAATTAAGAGCCAGGGTACCTTGCCTTATGCTTTGTTTATTGTGCTTCACAGAGATTACATTTTTAAAACAAACTGCAGAGAAGATCTCCTACCAGCAAAAATCATGACTTGCTAAAGGCTCAGATAATGGTAGCACTTTTTTCTTTTTTAAAAATATTAATTTATTGTGATTGTATTACACTTGTCTCATTTTTTACCCCCATTTCTCTCCCCTGACCCACTTACCCTGTCCCCTTTCCCCAAATCAATCCCCACATATTGTCTGTGTCCATGGGTCATTTATACTAGTTTCTTGACTAACTCTTCCCCATTCTTTGCTTTGTTCTCCCCCCTCCTTTCCCCTCTGGACACTTGTCAGTCTGTTCCTTGTTTCCATGTCTCTGGTTCTATTTTGCTTGCTTGTTTGCTTTGTTCATTAGTGTCCTGTATTAGGTGAGATCATATGGTATTTGTATTTCACTGCCTGGCTTATTTCACTAAGCATAATACTCTCCAAGTCCATACATGCTATATATATACTCTCCAAGTCCATACATGCTATCTCGAAAGGTAGGAGTTCCTTCTTTATTTCTTTCTGCTGCTTAGTATTCCATTGTGTAAATGCACCACAGTTGTTTTTATCCATTCATCCACTGATGAGTACTTAGGCTGTTTTCAGCACATGGCTTTTGTAAACAGCATTTTTTAGCAATAAAATATTTTTTATTTAAAGTATGTGTATTTTTAGCCCTGGCTGGTGGCACAGTGAATAAGGCACCAGCCTGTGAACCCAAAGATGGCTGGTTCAATTCCCAGCCAGGGCACATAACCAGGTTAACAAGCCAGGTCTGTGGTTGGAGGCAGGTGAAAGGCAACCATACATTGAGGTCTCTCTCCCTCTCTGCCTCTTGCCCTTCCCCTCTCTCTAAAAAATAATAAAAAATAAAAATAAAAATAAAATATTTTGAAAAGTATGTGTATTTTAGACATAATGTTATTACACACTTCATAAACTATAGTATAGTGTAAACATCACTTTTATATACAAAAATTTATATCCATAATACTATACCTAAAATATCTGTAACACATTTTATCTTTATATATATACACACTTTATTTCAGTGGTCTGGGACCAAAACTATACTGTCTCTGAGGTTTATCTGTACAATTGTAGGCAACATTATTTGTGTGGTAAAATTATTCACATACTCCATTACTGGCCCCTTATGGAGAGCTCTGCTCTAGAACACTGTTTAGCAATTAGCTTTATATATTTTCTTGAATACTTAATGTTTTCTGGCCAGGACCTGGGTAGTGAGGGGCAACTTTATCAATACTTGAAATTTCTGATTAAGTATAGGAGCTCTGCATTAGTTTTTGCTAACATCTGCTTAAAGCAAACCACAATCATGGCACGTTGGTGAAAGGTTTACATAGGGAAACACCTCATATGCAGATATGCAGATGAACTCCAGGGTCTGCAGAAGTAGGTCAAGAAGAAACTAGTTCTCCTGAATCTGGTTGAGTTAAAATTTTCATTTGAATTTAATATGAGGCAGTTAGTTGTGCTCTCTGGAAAGGGCCAGAAAGGAGGGGAGGTCTTAGGAAGAGAGTTAAATCCTCAGGGGAGGTTACAAGCCAGGTCTCCAGCCAGGTGTGTGGCTGGAGGCAAGTGAAAGGCAACCATACATTGATGTCTCTCTCCCTCTCTGCCTCTCTCCCTCTCTCCCTTCCCCTCTATCTAAAAATAATAAAATAAAATCTTTAAAAAATGGGCAAAGGATTTGGATAGAAGCTTCTTGAGGAGGACATAAAGGTGACTCACAGCCATATGAAAATATGCTCAACATCACTAGCAATCAGCTGCAAATTCAAACCACAATGAGATACCACCTCACACCTGCCCAAATGGCGATCACTAATAAATCAACAAACAACAAGTGCTAGTGAAGATATGGTTCCAGAATGCAACCACTCTGGAAAATAGTATGGAATTTCCTCAAAAAAATTAAAAATGAAACTGCCTTTTGACCCAGCGATTCCATTTCTGGGAATATAATAAAAAAATCCAGAAACACTAATTCAGAAGAACATATGCATCCCTATGTTTATAGCAGCATTATTTACAATAGCCAAGATTTAGAAACAGCCTAAGTGCCCACCAGTAGATAGATAGATAGAAAAAAAAAAAAAAGCTGTGATACATTTCCCCAATGGAATACTATGCAGCAGTGAAAAAGAAGGCAATCTTACCTTTTGTGACAGCATGGATGGGACCGGAGACAATTATGCTAAGTGAAATAAGCCAGGCAATGAAAGACAAATACCATATGATCTCACTTTAAACTATAATATAACGTACAAAATAAACTAATAAGCAAAATAGGAGCACAGAAATAAACAGACTGACAGCAGAAAGAGAGGAGGAGGGAGGTTGGGACTGGTTGAAAGAAGGTGAAAGGATTAGGCAAAGAACGTGTATATATGACCCATGGACATGGACATGATGTGGGAATTGACTGGGAGAAAGGGGTCTGGGAAAGAGGGACAAAAGGGAAAAAACTGGGACAACTGTAATAACAAACAATTTTTTTAAATAGTCGAAAGAGTCTACAGCTTAACCATTTGTACAGATCCCCAAATGGATGGTTCAGGCAGTTGGTGTCTATTTTAAGAGGGCTTCAAACAGGGCCTTGGGTAAATTCTGAGTTTTGAAAAGCATTAAAGAGAAGTGAAAAGGTGGGAACAGGTTATCAGCAAATATGGGAGAGACAAGTGGTGGGTCTGGGAGGTTGTGTAACTGCAGTGGCCCATCTGAGTGAGCTCTTGAAGGCTAATTTGTTAAAGGTTTGGGAAGCGAGGTTTTTGTTTTTTTAAAATATGGAACACTTCTCTAATTTGCGTGTTACCCTTGTGCAGGAACCATGCTAATCTTCTCCGTATCATTCCAATTTTAGTATATGTGCTGCCTAAGTGAGCACTGGAAAATAAGTTTTGAATACAAAGAAATCCTGTATTGCTATGAGTAGCTACCTGATCCCCCCAGGAGATCTTTCTCTCTTTAAAATGCTAAACTCTAAACCTAGCTTTGTTTCGTATGGGCCTTACTGGTTTTCAATAAAGCCATTACATATATTATCATATCAGGGTGCCCTTTATTAACTGGGAAACACAATATAAGTATTAGTTATTTATAATTTATATAAATATATTTATATTTATAAATATAAATAAATTTATATTTTATGTGTAGTATAAAAGGATATCAAAATAGAATAGTCTCAGTTTCTCAGATCCCACAGCCCACAATGACAACCAAGCACACATTTCAAAGTGAGGCATGAGAAAATTCATGTGGGTTTGTCCAAGGAGATCTCTGAAAATGAGTTTTGTGCCTGTTCACTCATCACTCACCTTCCAGGCTATACAACTGAAAATGAAGAATTTGGGGGAAAGGTTAGAAATGATAATAGAATGCAGTTCCTTCAGGGAGAATTATTGGGAAGTTGTGGCATTTTTCTTTCTTCAAGCTACATCAGAGGAGCTTCAGGAGGAACAAAGAGCCAATCTTTGTCTCCTGGAGTATGAAGGACCCAGAGATTGCTGACTTTCCTACCCTGAGAGGTGAAAGGTTGTGCTGGACTCTGTCTGCCCACTGAGGGAGTGAAGAAAGAGAATTAGTTTGGATGTGAACATCACTTTCAGAGATGGCGGGCCAAAGGGAAAAATTTGCCTGGGGACTCAGGGACAGTTGTACAATTCTACCCAACAGAATTGACCGCAGTGGTAAGGATGACTCCATAGGAGGAGCACTAATAGATACCACAGCCTGGGTGAAAAAATCACAAGTTGTCAGGCAGTGATCACATACAGAAAGAAGGTTGAAGTTGGAGTTCCCATGGGGGTGACTGATAGCTTTCATCAGTCAACTGAGAAATCCTCTGACTCTTTGCCTCTGATAGCTTTCATCAGTCAACTAAGAAACCCTCTGACTCTTTGCCTCTCTCCCTTCTTCTCCCTCCACATCCCTCCCCAATCCCCTACCTTGGAGGAGCCAGAGACAGCTTGGTGACTGGGTGAAGAATGATAGAAGAACTTGGCTGGTAAATAAAGAAGGTGACTATGCCTTCCTCCTCTCTTCCTTACTCACTTCCTCTTTGAAGCAAGGCAGAGCTGGATGGAAAGAGAGTGATAACTAAAATGGGCCAAAATATTTTTGTTCTCTGAGAGTGATGGAAGAAATCATGAGTTCTACAGGAGATTTCATGGGAAGCCTGGAACACCTAGTCCACAGTTGGATTTGAGCCCTCTTTAAATGGGCAGGAAGAAGGAAGAGTCAAGTTTTCTGATTGAACCCTAAAGTGCCTCTGGTTCAAAGAAAAGGACTCCCCACGGGCAAGGGACTTGTCAGCTTTACCTTTTTATCCCTGTAGTGCTAAGAATGCATAGTTCTTAAGTGGTAGGTTCTTAGGTGAAACTTGAGGCTTTGCCTAAAGCAGAGGTCCTCAAATAGGCAGTGCCACATCAGAACTGCCTGCAGGAATTGGTAAAACACAGCTGATACTGTAGGTCTGTTGGTTTTGGGGAGGGCATTTTTCCTTTTGGACAAGTCCCCAGGTGAAGTGGATGCTGCTGGTCAGGGGACTGACACTTTGAAAGTACTGATCTAAATGAAATAGATAAGGGAGGGCAGGGCTATTTGTCAACTAATTTATTCATTCATTTGTTCATGAACTAAATCAACAAATATTTACTATGGGCCTGCTGTGTGTTCCCTGCAGGTGCTGATGGGCTGGGATTACCCAGTTTATCTAATTTGTCCAGTGGAGGTGCCACATTTCCACATGGGAGGAATGAAGAAACTCGGTTGAAAGAAACACTCTTCTCACACTCGCATCCATCTTATGTGATGGTTTTGCTTTCCTTCTTGGCCTAGTTCTGGTTGGAACTAAAGCCCTGTTTCATATTTAATAAAGGCTTTTGTTCCCCCTTCACACATTATATTGATTCTTATAATTGGGCCTTTTTGCTTTTCCCCAAACTACATTACCCAATTTAACAGCTAGCTTAAAATGCTATTATAAAACCATATGGGGTCTTAGTGGAAGAGAAAAAAGGAAATGAACCTCTCAGAGCTCCATCTCTTCCAGTAAGGCATTCCATGGATGGAGAAGTCTGGCAACATTTGCTTTTCCGCCTCTCACTGCCTATAGTCCCCCAGGACCTTCTAGCTGGCAGGCCAACTGCTTATTCAGATCTACCTGAACACCAGGGATCCCAGAATTTATTCTCTGATTCCACTCTTTACTATGAGATCTGCATCCTGTGGGTTGTTTGTGTACATTTGTGTACCCTCCTGAGCCTTGGCTCATAGCACTGGGAACTCAAGAAGGCTACACAGCCATGTGGGAATTCTCAGGTTAGCAAATCAGACCTTGCTTATTTATTTATTTATTTATACAATTTTATCCTCACCTGTGGTCACACTTATTGATTTTAGAGAGAGCAAAAACCGAGGTCCAAAGCTCTATAATGAGGCCTAGATTTCATGCTTTCATGCCTAGATTAGATTTCATGGCCTAGATTAGAGTGAAATGGAGGGATGAAGGAAGGGAAGGGGAGAGAGACAGACAGAGAGAGAGAGATGTGTGAGAGAAAAACATTGATCTATTGCCTCCTGTGCACACCCTGACTAGGGATTGAATCCACAACATTTTGGAGTATGGGATGACATTCTAACCAGCTGACCCACCCGGCCAGGGCCCTACCTCATTTTAGTGGCTCTGTATTTAATGTCCTTGAGTATACTGGGCCATCTTGGTAATTGTAATGCTCTCCAGTTTTGAATTTGCATTTTTAATAGTACAGAGGAGATTTTATTTTAAAAAATATTTTATTGAGCCCTAGCTGTTGGCTCAGGGGATAGCACTGGCCTGTGAACCCAAAGGTCACTGGTTTGATTCTCAGTCAGGGCACATAACCAGGTTGCAAGCCAGGTCTGTAGCTGGAGGCAGGTAAAAGGCAACTACATATTTATGTTTCTCTCCCTTTCTTCCTTCCTCCCTACCCTTCTCTCTAAAAATGATGAATGTAATCTTTGAAAACAAATATTTTATTGATTATGCTATTACAATTGTCCCAATTTTTCTCCATTTGCCCCCTCTGCTAGGTACCCCCAATTCCCTCCAGCAATCCCCTCTTTGGTTTTAAACAGATGTAAGTACTTTGATTTGAAAGGTTGTTTTTCCCCCCCATTTTTTATGACATCCAGGCTAGTGCAATAAGGAAAGAAGAGAAAGAATCAAAGGCAATAGAAGTTCTACCAAAGGAAAAATCTTGTCTGAGTGACAGAATGGTTACTTTTGAGGTGCTGACATAGCACTGCACAGAGCCCTGGCCTATATACTGTATATGCTTTGGTTGGACTCAACTCAGCCTATGTTTACTGAGGGCTTGTTTATGGGTAGGTGAGCATGGAATGCACTGATGGGGCAGCAAGATGGGGATTCAGTGAAAAAAATTCATATTTGCTCTCTAGGTACTCAAAGAGGTTGTTGATGGTTAATTCTATGTATCAACTTGGCTCAGCCTTAGCACTAAGAAAAGCAGTCATATATTACTCTAAATGTTTCTGTGTTGGTGTTTTTAAGATGAGATAAACATTTAAGTTGATGAGAATTAAAGCAGATTGACTATCATAATTTAGGTGGGCCTCATGCAATTAATTAAAGGACTAATTAGAACAAAAGAATGACCTTCTTTAACAAAAAGTAATTTTGCTAGCAGATGGTTCTTCCTTAGGTCTCCGGCATGCTGGCCTTCACTGCAGTTCTTGGACTCCCAGGGAATCATGTGAGCCAATTCTTTAAAACATATCTCTATATAAGTGCACATCCTTTGATTCTATTTTTTTTTCTGAAGAACCCTGACTAATATGGAGTTTAAGACACAGATTTGCACAAACACACATGTAGATTGCATTGTTGGATATATAGTAGAAGGATGGTATATATATAGTATAAAGTATGGGGTTTGTTGAGAAGGCTCATATGAGTGTGGATATATTGACCACCCATGATGTAAACTAGGATGGAATCTGTAGAAGACAGCTCAACCCAAGCAAAGGGCAGGATCTCTTTAGGGAAGAGCAGAGTCTAATTGGATGGAGAACTTGGTGTGAAGGTATAAATATAATGGAGACAAATTATGAAAGACATTAAGAAATTTAGATTTTATTTTATATGTAACAAATGTAGGGGGAAAAGAGAAAGATGACAACTTTCTGCTTGGGAAAAGCATACCAGTAGTATTTGGTCATGTTTATACCACATGGTAGGAGAGGACAATTGAAGTCACACACATTTGTATGCCGAGATACACACACACACACAGGCACACACCTCATTTGATGCCTGACAGTTTGAATGCCCAAGATGACACATCACCAAGCCTTTGACACCAGGGAAATAACTCTGGGTCTTGAGAAAAAAGGGACTGGGGAAATATCTCAACAGCATAGGAAGAACCAGGTTTAGTTTCGCCTAAACCAGAGACTCTTTATTCATTGGAATCATCTCAGGAGATTTAAAATATACTAATGCCTAAATTCTGATTTTTTTTGTAATGGGGTATGGGTTGAGAAACAGGATTTTTAAAAAGCTTCTCATATGACTTCATTGTACAGTCCAAGTACAGGATCATTGCTTTAGACATCTGCTGTTTAGACGTCTAGTAGTTTGGTAGCTACTAACTGCATGTGGTGATCAAACATTTGACTGAGGCTAGTCAAAATTGAGATGTGCTTTAAATGCAAAATACACGCCAAATTTTGGAGATGATGAAGACAGAATGAAAACAAGACTGTGAAATAATGTGTCATTAATTCATTTATATTGACAGCCACAGGCAGAATAACACCCACACACTGATTTAGCCCAAAGAGACCCATTTTGGATTTTAGGTAATAAATGTTTTGTTTTAGTCCACTAAATTTGTGATAATTATTTTTTAATATATATTTTTATTATTGTTATATTACATTCATCTCATTTTACCCCTCTGCCCTCTCCTTCCCCACCCTCCTTATACCCGTCCCCCACAGTCAACCCCAAGTGTTGTTTGTGTCCATGGGTCATCCATGCTAGTTCCTTGACTACACTGTTCCCCTTCCTTGCATCCTCCTACTCCTCCCCCACCCCTCCCTTCTACACACTGATCGTGTATTCTCTGTATTCATGTCTCTGGTTCTGTTTTGTTTGTTTGTTTGTTCATTAGTCTCGATATTAAGTGAGAACATGTCGTATTTAATTTTTGCTGCCTGGCTTATCTCACTAAGCATGATACACTCCAATTCCATCCATGCTATCACAAATGGCATGTGTGGATGCCATTTCTGTTGCATAGAACTCCACTGTATAAATGTACCAAAGTTTTTTGATCCATTTACCCACTGAAGGGCACTTAGGTTGTTTCTAGCACTTAGTTATTGTAAATAGCGCTGCTATGAACATAGGGTTGCATAGGTTCTTCTGAATTGGTGTTTCAGAAATCTTTGGGTATAATCCTAGCAGTGGAATCACTGGGTCATAAGGCAGTTCTATTTTTAGTGTTTTGAGGAAATTCCATATTGTCTTCCACAGTGGCTGCACCAGTCTGTATTCCCACCAGCAGTGCACCAGGGTTCCCTTTCCTCTACATCCTCGCCAGCACTTGCTTGTTGATTTGTTGATGGTGGCCATTCTGACAGGTGTGAGGTGATATCTCGTTGTAGTTTTAATTTGCATCTCTCTGATGGCTAGTGATGTTAAGCATTCTTTCATGTGCCCATGGGCCCTTTGTATGTCTTCCTTGGAGAAATGACTGTTCAGGTCCTTTGCTCATCTGTTAATTGGGTTGTTTTTGTCCCTGGTGTTGAGTTGTATTAGTTCTTTATATATTTTGGGGATCAAACTCTTGTCTGAGATGTCATTAGAAAATATGTTTCCCATATGGTTGATTCCCTTTTTATTTTCTTGATGTTTTCTTCAGCTGAGCAGAAGCTTTTTAGTTTGATGTAGTCCTATTTGTTTATTTGTTCCTTTATTTCCCTTGCCCTGGGAGATATTTCAGTGAAAATTTTGCTGCATGGGATATCTACAATATTTTTGCCAATGTTTTCCTCTAGGGCTTTTATGGTGGCACTGCTTATGTTTAAGTCTTTTATCTATCTTGAGTTTACTTTGGTGTATGGTGTAAGTTTGTGGTCTAGTTTCACTTTTTTTGCATATGCCTGTTCAGTTCTCCCAACACCACTTGTTGAAGAGGCTATTTGCACTCCATTTCTTTCCACCTTTGTCGAATATTAGTTGCCCAGAGTCCTGTATTTATTTCTGGGCTCTCTATTCTGTTCCATTGATCTGTTTGTCTGTTCTTGTGCCAGTACCAGACTGTTTTGATTACTATGGCATTATAATATAGCTTGATATCTGGTATTGTGATTCCTCCTACTTCGTTCTTCTTTCTCAGGATTGTTGTAGCTATTTGGGGTCCTTTTTGACTCCATATGAATTTTTTAAGTGTTTGCTCTAATTCTGTGAAATATGATGTTGGCATTTTAATAGGGATTGCACTGAATCTGTAGATGGCTTTGAGTAGTATGGACATTTTAATGATGTTAATTCTTCCCAACCATAAACATGGTATGTGCTTCCATTTATTTGCATCTTCCTTCATTTCTTTCTTCAGTGTTCCATAATTTTCTGAGTACAAGTCCTTTACTTCCTTGGTTAAGTTTATTCCTAAGTACTTTATTTTTCTTGTTGCTATGCTAAATGGGATTTTTTTCTAGCTTCTATCTCTGATGTTTCATTGTTGGTGTATAATAATGCCTTCTATTTCTGTATATTGACTTTGTATCCAGCTATATTTGCCAAATTCAGTTATTAGGTGGAGTAGTTTTTTAGTGGAATCTATAGGGTTTTCTATGTACACTATTATGTCCTCTGCGAATAATGTCAGTTTTACTTCCTTTTTTCCAATTTGGACGCCTTTGATTCCTTTTTCTTGTCTGATTGCTGTGGCTAGAACTTCCAAGACTATGTTGAATAGAAGTGGAGAGAGTGGACATCCTTGCCTTGTTCCTGATCTTAAGGGAAAGGTTTTCAGTTTTTGTGCATTGAGTATGATGTTAGCTTCAGGTTTCTCATATATGGCCTTTATTATGTCAATGTATGCTCCCTCTATTCCCATCTTGTTGAGGGTTTTATTATAAAAGGGTGCTGTACTTTATCAAATGCTTTTTTGGCATCTATAGATATGTTCATATGGTTTTTGTCTTTCAGTTTGTTTATGTGGTGTATTACATTAATTGATTTGTGAATATTGAACCATTCTTGCATCCCTGGGATGAATCCCACTTGGTCATGGTGTATAATTTTTAAAATATATTGCTGGACCCAGTTTGCCAATATTTTTGTTGAGAATTTTTGCATCTATGTTCACCAGAGATATTGGTCTATAGTTTTCTTTCTTTGTTGGGTCTTGACCTGGTTTTTGGATTAGAATAATATTGGCCTCATAAAAAGAATTTGGGAGTCTTCCCTCTTCTTGGATTTTTTGGAATAGTTTGAGGAGGATAGGAGTTAGTTCTTCTCTAAATGTTTGATAAAATTCACCTACGTAGTCTTATGGACCAGGGCTCTTGTACTTTGTGGGATTTTTGATTACTTCTTCAATTTCACTAGTTTTTATTGGTCTATTTAGGCTTCCTGCTTCTTCTTGTTTGAGTTTTGGTATGTTACACATTTCCAGAAATTTGTCCATTTCACCCAAATTGTCAAATTTCTTGTCATATAGTTGGATGTAGTAATTTCTTATAATCATTTGTATTTCTGTAGTATTAGTTGTGACTTCTCTGTTGTTTCTGATTTTGCTTATTTGGGTCCTCTCTCTCTCTCTCTCTTTTGATGAGTTTTATTAATGTTTTGTCAATTTGTTTACCTTTTCAAAGAACCAACTTCTGGATTTGTATTATGCTTTTAGTCCCTATGTTATTTAAGTCTGCTCTGATCTTGATAACTTACTTCCTTCTACTTGCTCTGGGCTTTGCTTATTCTTGCTCCTCTAGTTCTTGCAGCTTTATAGTTAGGTTGTTTGTATGTATGAGTTTCTTCTAGCCTTTTTAGATAAGCCTGTATTGCTATGAATTTCCCTCTGAGGGCTGCCTTTGCTATGTCCCATAGGTTTTGGAGTGTTGTGATTTCATTTTCATTTGTTTCCAGATACTTTTTGATTTCTTCTTTGATTTCATTATTAACCCATTCCTTAGTTAATAGCATGTTATTCAGTCTCCATGAATTGTATTGTTTTTGGATTTTTTTTTTTTTTTTCGAGGTTGGTTTCTAGTTTGAATCCACTGTGACCTGAGAAGATGCTTGGTAGGATTTCAGTTTTCTTGAAATTGTGGAGGCTTGTTTTGTGTCCTACCATGTGGTCTATCTGAGAATATTCCATGTGCATTAGAGAAGAATGTGTATTTTGCTTCTTTGGGGTGAAAAATTCTGTATATGTCAGTTCAGTCCATTTCATCTAGAGTGTTGTACAATGCTATAATATCCTTCGTGTTTTTTTGCTTGGAAGATCTGTCCATTGTTGGTAATGGGGTATTGAAATCTCCTACTATTAGTGTGTTGCTGTCTATATCCTTCTTGAGGTCCTCCAAGATTTTCCTTATATATTTGGGTGCTCCTACATTGGTTGCATATATATTTATAAGGGTTATGTTTTCTTGGTGGATTGTTCCCTTAAGTATTAAGAAATGTCCTTCTTTGTCTTTTTTTATGTCCTTCATTATGAAATCTATTTTGTCTGATATACGTATTGCTACCCCAGCCTTTTTTTCATGTCCATTTGCTTGGTATATATTTTTCCATTCCTTCACTTTCAGTCTGTGTTGATCTTTTGTTCTGAGGTGGGTCATGTTTTATGTATATGTATATGTGTATATGTGGGTCATGTTTTCTTATCCATTCAACTACCCTATATGTTTTTATTGGTGCATTTAATCCACTTATGTTTAAGGTTATCATTGAGAGGTACTTCCTCATTGACATTTTTTCCCCTTTGTTCCTATATTCCTCCCTGTCTCTCTTTGTTCCTTCATCTTTTTAAAGCAGGCTTTTTAGCATCTCTTTCAGTGCTGGTTTGCTGAAGATGTATTCTTTAGACTTATTTTGTCTGGGAAACTCCTTATTTCACCTTCAATTTTGAATGAGAGCCTTGCTGGGTAGACTATTCTTG
Organism: Noctilio leporinus; assembly: GCA_004026585.1. Classification (NCBI taxonomy): domain Eukaryota; kingdom Metazoa; phylum Chordata; class Mammalia; order Chiroptera; family Noctilionidae; genus Noctilio; species Noctilio leporinus. The sequence goes on from PVIW01003745.1 coordinate 120,580, forward strand.
GTTGCAGGCCTTTGTTTTCCAGTACTTAAAGTATTTTTTGCCATTCCCTTCTGGCTTGTATTGTTTCTGCTGAGAAATTATTTGATAAACTTATGGGAGCTCCCTTATATGTTATTTGTTGTTTCTCTCTTGATGCTTTTAGGATTGTCTCTTTGTCTTTAAAGTTTGGCATTTTATGTATGGTGTGTCTTGGAATAGGCCTGTTTGTGTTCATCTTCATTGGAACCCTCTGTGCTTCCTGAACTTGAGTGGCCCTTTCGCTCATCATTTTAGGGAAATTTTCTGCCATTACTTTTTCAAACAGGTTTTCTATGCCTTGCTTCTTTTCTGCTTCTGTTATCCCTATGATATGGATATGTTGTGTTTCATGTTGTCCTGTGTCTGTCTTAAAATCATTCTTTTTCAGTCTTTTTTCATTTTGTTGCAATGTCTGGCTATTTTTTTCCCTGTTGTCTTCCATTTCACTGATCTTGTCCTCTGCTTTGTCTAACCTGCTTTAAATTCCTTCTATTGTGTTCTTCAGTTCTGAGATTGTGCTCTTCATTTCCTCCTGGTTCTTACTGATGGTTTCTACATCTTTTTTAATGCTAGTGTAATTTTCTGTATGTTCCTTGTAGTTGCCCTGGAGTTCTTTGTAGTTTTCTTTGAGTTCCACTAATTCATGGAGCTTTCTTATAATGATATCTTTGAATTCCAAGTCTGGTTGCTTGCTAGTTTCTATTTCAATTCTCAGTCTGTCTGGTGATTCATTTTTCCCTTTTGGTGATGGAAAGATTCTTTCTTCCCCCATTTTGAGTGTCTGTTATTGCTGGTTTTTGTCTTGGGTTAATCTGATTTGATTCCTTGCCTTCATGGAGTGCCTTTCTGTGTTAAGAGATTTGTGGGGTTCAGTGTTGTAGTCTCCTAGAGTTCCTCAACTTGTTGCCCTTGGGATGCCCTTTATATCATTAACTTGGGCTGTCTGGTTGTATTTTGGATTTGTTTTATGTGTTGCTCCTTTCATTCCAGTTGGCTAATTGAAAGACACTCCTTCTATCAAGTCTCATACACTGTTTTTGAGCTGCTCCTAAAACAGAAGCACCATTCGAGGTAAAATAATGACATCTTCAAAGTTATCTTTCTCCTTTAATCCCCATTTTGACTGCCTATGAATGTAAATACCTATAACCTCCAAGGTAACCCCAGCCCTTAATCACCCCCTCAGCTGCAACTGAGCCAGTCTTAATAGGGATGTAGATATGATAAGACTTATAAGAGGGGGAAAATGGTTAATTTGACTAAAGTGTAGATAATCTTGAAGGGTGCAAAGGGGTAGCCAAGATAATCTGGATGCAAGAGAGAAAATCAACTTTATCTCTTATATAGAGATGGGGTGGGAGTGGGAATCAGAATGCCTCAAGTGCAATTGAACAGTATTAAGCCTATATATATAGTTGATGCATCTACCTCCCTGTCCACCCTTAATGAGCACTGATTGGTCAAGGTGGAGCCAGGACCAGTGTTTTTAGCAGAAAAAAAAGAATATGTAGCTCCTAGTAGTATACCCACACAAAAAAGTTTTAAGAGGCTGGGGAGGGGAGGAATACTTAGATTGAGAGCTGGGAATAAGTCATAGCAGGAGAGTGAGTAGACTTTAAAACAAGAATAGGAGGAAGATCTTGGGTAATTAAATAAATTGAGAAAAGGGAGGAGTAAAAATTTGGCAATTGGGATACACTATGATATAAACACAATTTACTTAAAATGCACTAATTGTGAGGGTTGGAAGTGACTTTTGAAAAGGATATGTTAGGGATTAATAGTTCGTGTAGCTCTTGGTGTAACTTAGGTGCTTGAGATTAGCAGTGATCCATTTCCTGGGTCTGCCTTTTTTCCTTGATCAAGTCTCTGCAGTCTACAGTCAGGGTATAGGGCCTTGGAGTGGCAGGGCCTATGGCTGTCACAGTCAGGGTTGATTCTGAGTACCACATCCCTGGTCGGCTGAGCCTCCAGTAGCCTTTCTGAGTTTCTGCACTGCAGGGGTTTGGGGCCCTCCCTTCTCTTGATGGTTGTGTGTGAAGAACTGCAGGGTGCTTTTGTGATGTGATGGTTTCTCCTCCCCCTCTGGCTCCTAGAGGAGGTTTCCACCAGTGATGGGCGCCTGGCTCCAACTTGGGGTGGGGATGGGGATCCTGTACTGCCATTTGCACCTGGGATGGCTGCGAGGAGCTTTTTGCAGCCCAAGTTGGCAACCAGCGCTTGGCTCCACGGGGGGCCTGCAGCACTGTTTGCACAGTCAGTGGCTCCCCCTCCCCCTCCAGCTCTTTGAGGATATTTTTGCTGCCTTCGATGGGTGCCTGGTTCTGTGGGAGGCCCAGCAAGGACAGCACGCTCGTGATGGCTAGACCTTCCCCTTCCAGTTCTCAGAGGAGGTTTTTGCCACCTGTAATGTGTGTGCTGGTTGCACCAGTGGAGAGTTCCCCTGTGCACAATTTTGAGCTGCAGTTTACATGGAAGCCTGTGTGAACATGTGGGTGTGCAGGGTTGAGCCTCCCTTCTAGCTGGGGCTCTGAGTGGCCCTATCCCCAGGTGGCACAGTGGCACAGTTCTTGCCCTCATGGTGCCCAGATGGGTGTGCTCCCCAGCTCCCCAGCTCCCAGGCAGGTCTCTTCTCCTCCACCTCTGGCCCTGGGAGGTGCTTCCTCTCTCTCAGCCTTCAGAGCATGGATAGTGGCTCTCACACAGTCCTTCCCCTGCAGGATGAATTCCTCAATCTCCCCAAGTTTGCGCTCACTGTCCACACTTCACTGCTCAGATTTCTATTCACTGGGGAGCCTGAAGCTGTCTTCAGCCAGAACTGCCACTATGGGCAGAGCCGCCACTGCCCAGAGCTGACCTCAGCCCTCTGGCCAGTTCAGAACAGTCTCACCTGCTCTCCTGTAGGTCTCTGCAGCCTCTGGGCTGAATACCCCTGAATCCAGATGTTTACCACTCCAATTCACAGGGACCTGCTGAAGTCTCATGCTCCCTACCCTATTCTCCAGCTGCCCTGGCACTTGAGAATGCCGTCAGCACTGCCACCTACTCTCTGTGGTAATTATTATAGCTGCAATAGAAAACTAATCAATTGCCTTTTTTACATATTAATATTTTAAATTGGGTTAAATAAAATATGAATAAAATTATTTTCATCTATTTCTATTTACTTGTTTTTAATATGGATAATTGAAAATTGTTTTTCCTCTCAGCCCCTGCTATCTTATAGGAGGAAATAGTAATAGGAGGAAAAATTGTGTCTCATGCTTGGACTATCCAATGGATAAATCACCGGAGGTCATTTTGAATGCCAGCTTTTTAGTTTTATAGAAACTATAAAACCAGCCCAATCAAATAAATTGTTAGGGATTTTGAGAGAAGTGAGTGCAGATTAGTATGCCCATTCACCATTGGAATACAATTTTCTGATTTCACTCAATAATAGTGCAACTACTGCAGGAAGGCAATGTGACAAGATCTGTCAACCCACCGATAGCATCATAGACTGAACCTTTGGGTGACCAGTTTGCTTTTTGTGACAAGTATCTTTTTGGTTACAGACAATAAATGTAATGTTTAGGTGATTACGATGGTTGCATTTGCTTTTAACAAACCCACAAGAGGAAAAGGCTCAACCTATGGCATCTAGAAAGGAGAGAATAGAAATAAAATCAGAGTACACTTTCTTGGCAAAGAAAGGCAAAGGGGGCTGAATAGAGACATCTCGAGAGGCCATGACAAGATAGAAACAGCCATTCCTTGTTGCATTAAGGCATAAAAGTCACTTTGGACCTTCAAATTGCATTTGAATACTTTGAAAGGAAAATGGGGAGATACTGACATAATGAAGCAAAGATCCTTAAAAATCGCTCTCTTTTCTTTTGCCATAAATAATACATTTTTCCATATAAAAACCTAGATTGTAATAGACATTGAACTTTTAATATTAATAGTAATTATTCTGAATTTGAAGTATTTGGAATATTTGGAGATTCTGATAACATTTAGGGACATTTCATGAGTCAAAAACTTATTCTACAACTTAAAAATGTGTGAAACAATTCCAACAATGTGTAATGTTCACAGGACAAAATGGCCACCCACTGTGTGTGAAGAGGTGGGATAGCTGGCTGCCCTTCATATGGTTCATCGCTTGGGAGCACTTGGAATAACTGCTACCACACTGTCATTGAGTGGAATCCAGGAAAAGAGAAACCTCTTTACTTCCAATTTGAGCATTTTCCTCTCAAACCCTGAGCATATTACTGTATGAAACAATAAAGCAGGAGTGAGAGTGTTTTCTGCATTTTCTTCATGGCTTCATGCCATTATCTAATACACTTAAAACACCACTTCATATTTCTGGCCAATTCCTATAATTCATTTACAATAGATTTTTGAACTGTGGCTAGTGTGGATGCCCTGCCTCAAGCCCCAGCAATGACAGACATAGACTCCATGGGTAATAAAAGCAAGGAGGGTATTGGGACAACTTAGAAGCTTTTCTACCGAGTAGTCACCACACTTTGCAGGAAATACTGTGATCATCTTAACAGCTGTAAACACACTGTCTCCTGTGTGGGTAGAGTTACCTGAGGAAAATTAACAGTTTCTCTACTAAAGACCTCTGCCGCATTTTTCCTTAATAATTTCATATCAAATCATAGTGCTGGAACCATGAGGGTATCCTTTGTGCTTTAATTTCCCAAGCTTCCAGGTGACAGCCAATCTTGAAGGGCCTTTCACAGTCATAATGTTGAGGCTAAATGCCTTCCAGCACTTTTATATTTCCCCTTTCTTTTACCTAATGGATCAATGCTTCTCACAAAGCCCAGTCTTTCTAGGATCAACTTCCTAATGGAAACAAGTCATAGAATTTCCTTTTTTTAAAGTATATTTTATCAATTATGCTGTTATAGTTGTCCCATTTTTTCCCCCTTTGTCCCCCTCAGTACCTACTTTCCTTCCAGCAACTCCTCCCCACTTAGGTCATGGGTCATGCATGTTAGTTCTTTGGCTTCACCCTTTTCTATACTATTCATAACATTCTCCTGTCTATTTTGTTCCTACCAATTATGCTCCTTAATTCCTGCACCATTTCCCACTCCCAGCTGATAACCTTCCAAATGATCTCCATACTTATGATTCTGTTCCTATTCTGGTTATCTGCTTAGTTTGTTTTTGTTTATATATTATTTTAGATTCTGTTGTTGATAGTTGTTTATTGTCATTTTAGTTTTAAGATTTTGTTTATGATTTTTAGAGAGAAGGGAAGGGGGAGAAGGAGAGAAACATCAATGTATGGTTGCCTCTCACCTGCCTCCAGCCACAAACCTGGCTGGAGACCTGGCCTGCAATCTGGTTATGGGCCCTGGCTGGGAATCGAACCAGCAACTTTTGGTTTCACAAGCTGGCACCTCACCAGCTGTGCCACCAGCCAAGGCTGTGTTGTCATTTTAATGTTCATAGTTTTGATCTTCTTTTTCTTAAGTAAGTCCCATTAATAATGGCTTAGTGATGATGAGCTCCTTTAGCATTACTTCATCTGAGAAGTTTGACCTGCCATTCCATTCTAAATGATATCTTTGCTAGATTGAGTAATTGTGGTTGTAGGTCCTTTGAATACTTCTTGCCATCCCCTTGTCTGCAAAGTTTATTTTGAGAAATCAGCTGACAGCCTTAAGGGAACTTCTTTGTAGGTAGCTGTTTTTAAGATTCTCTCTTTATCTTTAGCCATTTTTAATTATGATGTGTTTTGGTGTGTTCTTCAGGTTAAACTTGTTTGGGACTCCGTGTTTCCTAGACTTATATGTCTATTTCCTTCACCAAATTAGGGAAGTTTTCCTTCATTATTTTTTTTTCTAATAACTTTTCAATGTCTTGCTCTTCCTCTTTTTCTGGCAACCCTATGAGTCGTATGTTAGTACATTTAAAGTTGTCCTAGAGATTCCTAAGCCTCTCATTATTTGTTTTTCAATTCTTGTTTCTTCTTTCTGTTCCAGGTAAATGTTTATTTCTTCCTTATGTTTCAAATCATTGATTTTAATCCCAGCTTCCTTACCATCACTGTTGGTTCCCGGTATATTTTCCTTTATTTTACTTTGTACAACCTTCACTTCTTCCTTTATTTTATGGTTGTACTCAGTCGTTTCTCTGAGCAATTTGATCACCAGTGTTTTGAACTCTGCATCTGATATATTGACTATCTTCATTTCATTTAGTTCTTTTCCTGGGGTTTTGTTCTGTTCCTTCATTTGGGCCATATTTCTTTCCCTCCTCAATTTGGCAGCCTGTCTGTGTTTGTTTCTGTGTATTGTGTAGATTTGCTTTGACTCCATGTCTTGGTAGTGTGACCTAATGTAGTAGGTGTCCTATAGTGTCCAATGGCACAGCCTCCCCCTACCAGACAAGCTGGGTACTCTAGATGCACTCTTTGTGTGGGCTGAGTACACCTGCCTCTTATAGTTGATACTTGGTTGCTATTGGTAGATCAATGGGAGGGATTTACCCAGGCCAGTCAGCTGCAAGGACTGGCTATGACCACTGACCACCTAAATTCACCATCCTTGGGGGATCACCTGTGCAGGGACAAGGTGGTGGTGCTCCAATGTGGTCTGTAGCTGTCCACTGGGTACGCTGGTGCTGGCTCTGGGGTTTCTGAGATGCTGCAGGTCAAGGCCAGCCCCCACTTATAATTTGCTCTGGGCAATTTGCATGAGCTATAAAGCAATCTGAGATGGATGCTACTTACACTGGGCTTAGAGATTCCATTCAAAGCCAAGCTGTGAACCTAGGCTGGCTGCTGCTAGTGCTGGGCTTGGGGCTCACTGAGGCTGGGTGTTGCTTGTTTGAGGAGATTGAGGAAGTTGTGAAGCAAGAACCAAGACCTACCATTCATATGGAAGAGCAGCTTAGTTAGGCCCATAAGTTGGGTGCGGCAGAGTCTTTGGGGATCTCCAAGTCAGGTCAAACAGTGTTAGCCAGGTCGATGGAGTCTCAGATATGGCACCAGCTTGCCAGCTCTATAGGAGGAGGATTTAGAAGAGACAATGTCCTCTGCTTGCCTTCATGACAAATACTTCAGTTTCTCCCTGTATACCACTGGTGCCTTTCCAGCTGCCACTCTGGTGTTGGAGTTCAGAGGGAGTGAGTCTCAGTAGGTGAGTTCATGTGTGGGTTCTCTAGGATGAACTGCGTAGTACTCCGGTAGTTTCTTTCACTGATTCAATCCCTGCTGGTTTTTGTAGTGGGGACTTATGTTCCTGGCACAGGGGGACCTGCTGTGGGGTTAGGACTTCTCAACCCTGACATACCCCTCCTGTATTTTTATCCTCCACACATGGATGATAAATGATGAGAGATCAGTTCATTCCATATCTGCATCCCTCCTACCCATCTCAACGGATGTGGTTTTTTTACTTTCTTACTTGTCAGACTTCCATTCAACTCAATTTCTGACAGTCTGGCTGGTGGTTGTTCTATATTTTAGTTGTAATTTTGATGTGGTTGTGCCAAGAGGCAAGCCATGTCTACCTACACCACTATCTTGACCAGATCTCAGATTTCCTTTTACCCTTTTACATCCTTCTGGAAAACTTTTCTCCCATTTTATAACTCATGTTTCCTAACTCCCTTCGGTCCTTATAAGGAAACTTTTCTTTTGAATTCAGGGATCTATAGAAGGCCAGCAGGAGTTCTCCTAAGTCACTGAATCATTCCTTCAGCTCACATCAGTCGTGACTAAAGGCAAAAGTGCCACCAGTTTAGGTGAATATGTAAGAGAGAGAAAAAATGGTGAAGGAAAATAATTCTTAATGTTTTTTTGGAATGTGTTTTTCATCCCTTTACTTTCATCCTGTGTAGATCTTTTGTTAATGTCTCTGCTTGTTCCTCAAACTTTTGTTGGGAAGGTTTTGATTACTGATTCAAACCACTAGTTATCAGTGAGTTCATATTTTCTGGTATAAGCTTACCTTGCTTTATTGTGCTTTATTGTATTGCACCTCAGATTTTATTTATTTATTTGTATGTTTATTTGTTTATTAATTTATTTTTACAAATTGAGGGTTTGTGGCATCACTGCATTGAAAGTCTATTGGTGCCACTTTCCAAGAGCATTTGCTCATTTTGTGTCACATTTTGGTAAGTCTCACAATATTTCAAATTTCTTCACTATTATTGTATTTGTTATTGTGATCTGTGGTCAGTAATCTTTGATGTTACCATTTTATTTGCTTTGGTGTGCCATGAACTTCACCCTCTTAAGATGGAGAACTTAATAAATGTCGTTTGTGTTCTGACTGCTCCACCAACCAGCCTTTCCTCCATCTCTCCCTCTGCTCTGGCCTCCCTTTTCCCTGAGATACAAAATATTGAAATTAGGTCAATAATTCTATAATGACCTCTAAGTGTTCAAATGAAAATAAGAATCTCATATCTTTCACTTTAAATCAAAGACAAAAAATAATTAAGCTTAGTGAGAAAGGCGTGTTGAAAGCTGAGACAGGCTTTAGTTAGTTCTCTCATGCCAGTTGATCAAGCTATGAATACAGGAAAAAGTTCTTAAATTAAAAGTGCTATTCCAGTAGCCCTGCCTGATGGCACAATGGATAAGGCACCAGCCTGCAAATCCGAAGGTCACTGGTTTGATTCCCCAACCAGGACACATAACCAGGTTTCAAGCCAGGTCTCCAGCCAGGTCCCAAGCTGGAGGCAGGTGAAAGGCAACCATACATTGATGTTTCTCTCCCTCTCTGCCTCTCTCCCTTCTCTCTCTCTCTGGAAATAATAAATAAAATCTTTTTAAAAAAGTGCTGTTCCAGTGAACACATGGATGATAAGAAAGTGAAACAGCCTTAACCCACAGAGGCTGAAGTAAAAAAAAAAATTTATAGTTTAGGCCATATGTATTGAATATCATACACCCTTAACAAAACATGTATTATAACCAAGCTGATGGCTTAAACTTTATTGCTTAAATTTAGCCACATACAAATGCACAGCCAGTCATGACCTTGAACTTATGCACCTGATAGATGTAATAATATTTAAGAAAGGAGTTTATTTGTATCTCTCAGATCAGCTGTGACCTCAGTATGGTTAATAGTGTCTATATAGAGAAAGTTTTAGTGGTTTAGATAGAAGATCACAGCAGCCACCACATTTTCTTATGACAAAGCCTAATCCAGAGCATTAGCCCTTACTTCAATTCTATGAAGGCTGAGAGAAGTAAAGAAGCTTCAGAAGAAAAGCCTAAAGCTAGAAGAGGTTGGGTTTGTGGGGTTTAAGGAAAGAAGCCATTTCTATTACATACAAATGCAAGGTGAAACAGCAAGTGTTGATGTAGAAGCTAATTAATGAAGGTGGCTACACTAAGCAAGAGATTGTCATTTGCAGACAAAACAGCCTTATATTGGAAGAACTGTTTATGGCTTTCATAGCTAGAGAGGAGAAAATCAATGTCTGGTTTTAAAGCTTCAAAGGACAGGCTTACTCTACTGTTAGGGGCTAATGCTGCTGGTCGCTTTAAGTTGAAGCAAGTGCTTATTTACCATTCCAAAAATCTTAAGGCCTTTAAGAATTATGCTGCCTGTGTTCTATAAGTGAAACAACAAAGCCTGATTGATAGCACATCTGTTTACAACATGGTCCCTAAATATATTTTTTACTGTTTATGCTGTTCCAGTTGTCCCAATATTTTTGCCCTTCAACCTCTTTCACCCAGCCTGCCCCCAACTTCCATAGTCAATCTCTGGGTCCATGGGTCCATGTCTGTGGGTTCTTCATATATATTGTTTGACTAATCCCTTCACTCTCTTTCAGACAGTTCCTGCTTCCCTCCCCCCATCTTACCACTGTCAGTTTATTCCATAACCTTATGCCCCTGATTCTAGTTTGCTCATTAGTTTATATTATTCATTAGATTCCTCTTAGAAGTGTGACCATATAGTATGTGTCTTTTGCCAACTGGCTTGTTTTACTTAGCATAATAGTCTCCAGTTTCATCCATGCTATCTCAAAAGGTAGGAGTTTCTTCTTTCTTTCTGCTGCATAGTATTCCATTGTGTAAATGTACCACAGTTTTTTAATCCACTGATCCACTGATGGGCAGTTAGACTGTTGCCTGCACTTAGTCATTGTAAATAGTGCTGCGATCAACATAGGGGTGCATAAGATTTTTTGAGATGGTGTTTTGTGATTTTTAGGGTATATTCCCAACAATAGAATTGCTGGGTCAAAAGGCAGTTCCATTTTTAATTTCTACAGTGGTTATTTTCCACTAGTAGTGCATTAGGGTTCCCTTTTCTCCACATCTTCACAAACACTTTTTGTTCATTGATTTATTAATGATGGCCATTCTGATAGGTATGAGATGATATCTCATTGTGATTTTAATGTGCATCTCTCTGATGGCTAGTGATGTTGAGCATTTTTTCATATATCTATGAGCCATCTGTTTGTCCCCCTTGGAGAAGTGTCTATTCAGGTCCTTTGCCCATTTTTCAATTGTATTGGTTGTCTTCCTGGTATTGAGTCATAAAGTTCATATATTTTAGAGATTAAAATCTTGTCTGATGTATCATTGCCAAATATGTTCTCCCATACAGTCAATTTCATTTTCATTTTGATGACGGTTTCTTTAGCTGTGCAGAAGCTTTTTAATTTGATGTAATTCCATATTTATTTTTTCCTTTACTTCCCTTGCCCTAGGAGATATATTGGCAAAAATATTGCTACAGGAAATAGCTGAAATTTTACTATGTTTTCTGCTAGGATTTTCATGGTATCATGACATACTTCTTTGATCAATTTTGAGTTTATTCTGGTATATGCTGTAAGTTGGTAGTCTAGTTTCTTTTTTTTCTTTTCTTTTTTTTTTTTTTTTGTACCAATCCAGGTCTCCCAACATCATTCATTGAAGAGGCTACCTTTACTCCATTGTATGTTTATACTTCCTTTGTCAAATTGTTTTAAAAGATTTTATTTATTATTTTCAGAGAGAGGGAAAAGGAGAGAGGCAGAAAGGGAGAGAGACATCAATGTATAGTTGCCTTTCACTTGACTCCAGCTGGGGACCTGGCTGGAGACATGGCTTGCAACCTGGTTATGTGTCCTGGCTGGGAATCGAACCAGTGACCTTTGATTGCGCAGGCCAGCACCTATCTGCTGAGCCACCAGCCAGGGCCCCTTTTGTCAAATATTAATTGACCATAGAGAGGTGGGTTTATTTCTAGGCTCTCAATTCTGTTCCATTGATCTGTTTGTCTGTTCTTATGGCAGTACCAGACTGCTTTGATTACAGTAACCTTGTAATATAGTTTGATATCAGGTATTGTGATCTCTCCAACTTTGTTCTTTTTTTTCTCAAGATTGCTGAGGTTATTTGGGGTCTTTTTAGTTTCATACAAATTTTTGAAATATTTATCCTAGTTCTGTAAAATATGCCATTGGCATTTTAATAGGGATTACATTATATCTATAGATTGCTTTGGGTAGTATGGATATTTTAATGATGTTAATTCTTCCAATCCATGAACACAGTATATGCTTCCATTTATTTGTATCTTCCTTAATTTCTTTCTTTAGTTTTCTGTAGTTTTCTCAGTACAGGTTTTTGACCCCCTTGTAATTTTGGTTAAATTTACTCCTAGGTACTTTATTATTATTATTATTTGTTTCCATAGTAAATAGGATTTAAAATTTTTTTGTTTGTTATTGTATTACTATTGTTTTATTTTTCCCCCATCCCACCATCCATAATCCCTCTCCCACAGTCAATCTTCACCTTGTTGTCCATGTCCATGTGTGTTTCACACTTCCCCCACTTTTCCCCTTCTTCTCATTGCCCTTAGTCACCATAATTCTGTTCCTTTGCCCACCCCCCCCCATGTCTCTTGTTCCATTCTGCTCATCTGTTTTGTTCATTAGTATCCTGTATTAAGTGAGAACATATGGTATTTGTCTTTTGCTGCCTGGCTTATTTCATTAAGCATGATACCCTCCAGTTTTGTCCATGCTATGGCAAGTGGTAGAAGTTCTTTCTTTCTTTCTGCTGCATAGAACTCCATTGTGCAAATGTGTTACAGTTTTTTGATCCATTCATCCACTGAAGGGCACTTAGGGAGTTTCCAGCACTTGGCTATTATAAATAGTGTTACTATGAACCTAGGAGTGCATAGGTTCTTCTGAACTGGTGTTTCAGGATTCTTCGGGTATAATCCTAGCAGTGGAATCACTGGGTACCAAGGTAGCACTATTTTTTTTTTTTTTTTTTTTTTGAGGAAATGCCATACTCTTTTCCATAGTGGCTGCACCAGTCTGCATTCCCACCAACATTGCACCAGGATTCCTTGTTCTCCACATCTCCTTACCAGCACTTATTGTTTGTTGATTTGTTGATGATGGCCATTCTGACAGGTGTGAGATGCTATCTTATTGTGGTTTAATTTGCATCTCTCTGATGGCTGGTGATGATAAGCATTCTTTCATATGCCTATGGGCCCTTTGTATGGGCCCTTTGTATGTGTATATGTTCAGGCCCGTTGCCTAGTTTTTAATTGGGTTGTTTGTCTCCCTGGTGTTGAGTTGCATAAGTTCTTTATATATTTTGGAGATCAAATCCTTGTCTGAAGTATCATAGGCAAATATGTTTTCCTATATGGTTGGTTCCCTCTACATTTTGTTGATGTTTTCTTTAGCTAAGAAAAAACTTTTCAGTTTCATGTAGTCCCATTTGTTTATTTGTTCCTTTATTTCCCTTGCCTTGGAAGAGATATCAGTGAAAATATTGCTGTGTGGGATGTCTGTAAAATCTTTTGTCTATGTTTTCCTCCAGGACGTTTATGGTGGCATGGTTTATGTTTAAGCTTTTTATCCACCTGGTGTAAGTTGGTGGTCTAGTTTCATTTTTTTTTTTTTTTTTTTTTTTGCATGTGCCTGTCCAATTCTCCCAAAACCATTTGTTGAGGAGGCTATTTCACTCCATTTTATGTTCCTTCCCCCTTTGTCAAATTTTAGTTGCCCATAGAGTCCTGGATTTATATCTGGGCTCTCTATTCTGTTCCATTCATCTGTATGTTTGTTCTTGTGCCAGTACCAGAGTGCTTTGATTACTATGGCTTTGTAATATAGTTTGAAATCTGGTATTGTGATTCCTCCTACTTCATACATTTTTCTCGATTGCTGTAGTTATTCAGAAATGTTTTTGACTCCATATAATTTTTTAAAGTATTTGTTCTAATTCAGTGAAATATGACATTGGTATTTTAATAGAGGTTGCATTGAATCTATAGATGGCTTTGGGTAGTATGGACCTTTTTAGGAAGTTAATTCTTCCCATTCATGAACATGGTATATGCTTCCATTTATGTGTACCTTCCTTAATTTCTTTTTTCAGTGTTTCATAGTTTTTCAAGTACAGGTCTTTTATATCCTTGGTTAAGTTTACTCCTAAGTATTTTTCATGTTGCTATAGTAAATGGGATTTGTTTTCTAGTTTCTTTCTTTAATGCTTCACTGTTGATGTATAAAAATGCCTTCAATTTCTGGATATTGACTTTCTATCCAGCTATTTTGCCAAATTCACTTATTAGGTTGAGTAATTTTTTAATGGAGTCTATAGGGTTTTCTATGTACATTATCATGTCCTCTGCAAATAATGTCAGTTTTACTTTCTCCTTTCCAATTCGAATGCCTTTGATTAATTTTTTTGTCTCATTGCTGTGGCTAAAACTTCCAAGACTATGTTGAATAGAAGTGGAGAGAGTGGACACCGTTGCCTTGTTCCTGGCTTTAAGGGCAAAGTTTTCAGTTTTTGCTCATTGAATATGATGTTAGCTGCAGGTTTCTTCTATATGACCTTTATTATCTTGAGGTGTGCTCCCTCTATTCCCATCTTGCTGAACATTTTTATCATAAAAGGATGCTGTACTTTATCAAATGCTTTTTCAGCATCAATAGATATGTTCATATGGTTTTCATCTTTCATTTTGTTTATGTGGTGTATTACATTTGTTGATTTGCGAATATTGAACCATCCTTGCCTCCCTAGGATGAATCCCACTTGGTCATGGTGTATAATTTTTAAATATATTGCTGGATCTGATTTGCCAATATTTTTGTTGAGAATTTTAGCATCTATGTTCATCAGAGATATTGGTCTGTAGTTTTCTTTTTTTTTTTGGTGTGTCTTGACCTGGTTTTGGGATTAGAATAATGCTGTCCTCATAGAAAAAAGTTGGGAGTCTTCCCTCTTTTTGGATTTTTTGGAATAGGTTGAGGAGGATGGGGTTAGCTCTTCCCTGAATGTTTGGTAAAATTCACCTGTGTAATCATCTGGTCTGGGAGATTTTTGATTACTTCTTCAATTTCACTAGTTGTTATTGGTCTATTCAGGCTTTCTGCTTCTTCTTGATTCAGTTTTGGTAGATTATATGTTTCAGAAATTTTCCTATTTCACCCAGGTTGTCAAATTTCTTGTCACATAGTTGTTTGTAGTAATTTCTTATAGTCCTTTGTATTTCTGAAGTATCAGTTGTGATTTCTCCTATTTTATTGCTGATTCTGTTTATTTGGGTTCTCTATTTTCTTTTTTTCTTGATAAGTCTCACTAAAGGCTTGCCAATTTTGTTTATATTTTCAAAGAACCAGCTCCTGGATTTATTGATTTTTTGAATTTTACTTTAAGTCTTTCTGTTGTTCAATTCTGCTCTGCTCTTGATCATTTCTTTTCTTCTGCTTACTCTGGGCTTTTTTCTTGCTCCTCTAGTTCTTGTAGCTTTATGGTTAGGCTGTTTGTATGACTTTCTTCTAACTTTTTCAGGTAGGCCTGTAGTGCTATGAATTTCCTTCTTAGGACTGCCTTTGGTGTGTCCCATAGGTTTTGGACTGTTGTGTATTCATTGTCATTTGTTTCCAAAACATTTTGATTTCTTCTTTGATCTCATTGCTAACCCATTCATTACTTAATAAAAAGTTATTCAGTCTCCATAAATTAGAATATTTTTGTTTTTTTCCTTTGAGATTGGTTTCTAGTTTCAAGCCATTGTGATCTGAGAAGATGCTTGGTGTAATTTAAATTTTCTTGAATTTGTGGAGGCTTGTCTTGTGTCCTACCATGTGGTCTATCTTAGAGAATGTTCCATATGCATTTGAAAAGAATGTGTATTTTGCTTCTTTGGGAGCAAAAGTTCTGTATACATCAGTTAAATCTATTTCATCTAGAGTGATGTTCAATGCCACAATATCCTTGGTGTTATTTTGCTTGTACGATTGGTCCATTGTTGATAACAGGATATTAAAATCCCCTACTATTAATGTGTTGCTGTCTATATCCTTCTTGAAGTCCTCCAAGATTTTCCTTATATATTTGGGTGCTCCTATGTTGGGTGCACATATATTTACTAGGGTTATATTTTCTTGATGAATTGTTCCCTTAAGTGATATGCAATGTCCTTCTTTGTCTCTTTTATGGCCTGTGTTGTAAAATCTATTTTGTCTGATATAAATATTTCTACTCCAGCCTTTTTTTTCAAGTTCATTTGCTTGAACTATAGTTTTCCATCCCTTCACTTTCAATCTGTGTTGATCTTTTGTTCTGAGGTGGGTCTCTTGCAGGCAGCATGTATATAGATCATGTTTTGTTATCCATTAAGCTATCCTATGTCTTTTAATTGGTACATTTAATCCATTTACATTTGAAGTTATTATTGACAGGAACTTCTTCATTGACATTTTCCTCCTTTGTTCCTGTGTTCCTTTCTGTCTCTCTTTGTTTCTTCCTCTTTTTAAAGCAGACCACTTAGCATCTCTTGCAATGCTGGTTTGGTGGAGGTATCTTCTTTTTATCTTCTTTTGTCTGTGAAACTCCTTATTTCTCTTTCCATTTTGAATAAGAGCCTTGCTGGGTAGAGTATTCTTGGTTGCAAGCCTTTGTTTTTCATTACTTGGAGTATTTTTATTTTATTTTTTTGTCATTCCTTTCTGGCTTGTATTGTTTCTATTGAGAAATCATTTGATAACCTTATTGGAGCCCCCTTATATGTTATTAGCTGTTTATCTCTTGATGCTTTTAGGGTCCTCTCCTTGTCTTTGGAGTTTGCATTTTAATTATGATGTGTCTTGGAATGGGCCTGTTTGGGTTCATCTTCCTTGGGACCCTCTGTGCTTCCTGAGTGCATGACATTTTCTCTCCTCAAGTTAGGGAAGTTTTCTGTCATTACTTTTTCAAACATATTTTCTATTCTTTGTTTCTCTTCTCCTTCTGGCATCTCTGTGATATGGGTATTGTGCTTCATGTTTTCTTGCAGCTCTCTTAACACCTCTTCATTCTTTTACAGTCTTTTTTTCATTTTGTTGTACTGTCTGGTCTCTCACCTGCTTTGGGTTTCTTCTATTGTGTTCTTCAGTTCAGAAAATGTATTCTTCATTTCCTCCTGGTTCTTACTGATGATTTCTATGTTCTTTTTAATGCTGGTATAATTTTCAGTAAGTTCCTTGTAGTTTCCCTGGAGTTCTTTGTAGTATTTTTTTTTTTAGCTCGTTGAGCTCATTGAGCTTTCTTATAACCATTGATTTAAATTCCATGTCTGATAGTTTGTTAATTTCTATTTCACTTCGTAGCCTTTCTGAGGATGCCTCCTTTCCTTTCATGATTTTTCTCCCCATTTTGGGTGTCTGTTCTTGTTTGTTTTTATTTCTTGGCTCAATCTGCTATGACTCTCTGCCTTCATGAAGTGCCCTTCTTTGGTGGGAGATTTATGGGATTCAGTGGTGCAGTATCCTAGATTTCTTCAACTTGCTGCTCTTAGGATGCCCTTTGTGTCATTAATTTGGGGTGTCTGGTTGCATTTTGGATTTGGCTCATGTGTTGCTCCTTGATGAGTTTTTCTCTCCAGCTGGCTGATTGAGAGTCGCTCCTTTTACCACATCTCCTATACTGTTATTGAGCTGCCCTTAAAATGCATTAATTGTGAGGACTAGAAATGGCTCTATTAAAAAGGATATGTTGAAGATTAATAATTCATGTAGATTTCAGTGTGACTCAGGTGCCGGAGGTTAGCAGAGATCCATTTCCTGAGTCTGCCTCTTTTCCTTGATCAAGTCTCTGCAGTCTGTAGTCAGGCTTAAGCACCTTGGAGGATCAGGGCCTAGCACTTTGGGGTCTGTCACAGTCAGGGCTGGTTCTGAGTTCCATGTCCCCAGTAGGCTAAGCCTCCAGTAGCTGAGCTGGGTTTCCACACTACCTGTTCAGTTGGGCCCTCCCTTCTCATGCTTGTTCTTCAAGGACCACAGGGGCATGCCAATTGGTTGTAGAGGCAATGCTTTCCCCTCCCTTGGGGGTCCTCAAGAGAGGGCTCTGTTGGCAGTGTGTTGCTGGTTGGGCTGGCAGTGGGCTCCCCTTTTGTGCAGATTTCACTTTGCGGGTTCCATGGGGGTCGGCATAATGCTGTGTGGGAGGGGGCCTTCTTTCCTGCTTGAACTATGAGCTGCCCTCTTCAAGGGTGGCTTGGTGGCACAGTTCTCTGCTTTCATGCTGCTGGAGCCTGTGTGCTCCTGCCCTCCTGCCTAGCGATGCCTGCCATGGATCCTTTCTTCCTTACTAGTGGTTCTGGCAGCCGCATTAACTCTTTCAGCCATGAAGCACAGCTCTCACACAGTCTTTCCCCTGCAGGAGCTGAACTCCTAAGTCCTCCCAAGTTTGCACTTATTGTCCACACTATTTGCTGCTCAAATATCAATGGGCAGCCTGAAGCTGTCTTTAGTCAGAGACACCTCTCTGAGCAGAGCAGTCCCTGTTTCTATTTAGATGACCTCAGCTTGTCAGCCTGGCTGACTCTGAAACTGTTTTACTAATTCATTCCCAGGAATTTGCAGTCTCCGGACCATACACCTCAGAATCCAGTTGATACCCACTCAAATTCTCGGGGACTTGCAGCTGTGCAGTGTTCCTCACTCTATCCTCCAGCTTCTCTGGCACTTGAGAAAGCCCCCATTGCTGCCCACTACTCTGCTGCCATCTTGATTCCCCTTGTGGGATTTTTTTCTTTTTTGGTTTATCTTTCTGATAGTTCATTGTTGATGTACAAAAATGCTTTTTATTTCTGAATATTGACTTTTTATTCTGCTATTTCGCTAAATTCACTTATTAGGTCCCACAGTTATCTAATGGAGACTGAAGGATTTTCTATGTACACTATAATGCCATCTGCAAATAATTAATTTTACTTCCTCCTTTCCAATTTGAATGCCTTTCACTTATTTTTCTTACCTGATATGCTGTGGTTAGGGCTTCCAATTCCCTGTTGAATAAAAATGGTGAGAGCAGAGCCCAGGCTGGTGGTGCAGTGAATAGGTGCTGGCCTGCAAACCCAAAGGTTGCTGATTTGATTCCCCAGCCAGGGCACATAACCATGTTGCAAGCCAGGTCTCCAGCCAGATTTGTAGCTGGAGGCAGGTGAAAGGTAACCATACATTGATGTTTCTCCCCCTCTCTGCCTCTCTCCCTTCCCCTCTTTCTGGAACTAATAAATAAAATCTTTAAAAAAAATGGTGAGAGCAAACATCCTTTTCTCGTTCCTGATCTTAAAGAAAATGCTTTTAATTTTTGCCTACTGAGTGTGATGTCAGTAAGTTTTTCATATATGGCCTTTATTATAATGAAGTATGTTCCCTCTATTCTCACTCTACTGAATGATTCTTTTAAATTTAATTTTATTGTTGTTGTATTACATCCATCCCCTTTTTACTCCCTTCTGTCCCCTTCCCCACCCACTCCCCACCAAAGTCAATCCCACTTACTGTCTGTGTCCATGGTTCTTCCATGCTAGTTCCTTGACTAAACTGCTCCCCTTCTTTGCTTCCTCATCTCCCCTCCCCCTACCCCCTCCCCTCTGGAGATCTATTCATTGTATTCATGTATCTGGTTCTGTTTTGCTTATTTGTTTGTTTTGTTCATTATTGTCCTGAAGTGGGTGAGATCATATAGTATTTGCCTTTTACTGACTAGTTTATTTCACTAAGCATAATGCTTTCTAGTTCCATCCATATTGTTGCAAAGGGTAGGAGTTCCTTCTTTCTTTCTGCTGTGTAGTACTCCATTGTGTAAATGTACCAAAGTTTTTTGATCCAATCATCCACTGATGGGCACTGAGGCTGTTTCCAGCACTTGGCTATTATAAATTGCGCTGCTATGAATATTGAGGTACATAGGTTGTAGGTTGTAGGTTCTTATGAATTGGTGTTTCAGGGTTCTTCAGGTAAAGTCCTAGTAATGGAATTGCTGGATCAAAAGGCAGTTCCATTTTCAGTTTTTTAAGGAAACTCCATACTGTTTTCCATAGTGGCTGCACCAGCCTGCATTTCCATGAACAGTGACCAGGGTTCCCTTTTCCCCACATCCTTGCCAGCACTTGTTGTTTGTTGATTTGTTGATGATTGCCATTCTGACAGGTGTGAGGTGGTAGCTTATTGTGGTTTTAATTTGCATCTCTCTGATGGCTAATAATGTTGGGCATTCTTTCATATGCCTTTGGGCCCTTTGTATGTCTCCCTCAGAGATTTGTCTGTTCAGGTCCTTTGCCCATTTTTTAATTAGGCTGTCTGTTTCCCTGGTGTTGAGTCACATAAGTTTATATATTTTGGATATCAAACCCTTGTCTGAGGTGTCATTGGAGAATATGTTTTCCCATACAGTTGGTTCACTTTTAACTTTGCTGGTGTTTTCTTTAGCTAAACAGAAACTTTGATATAGTCACATTTGTTTATTTGTTCTTTTATTTCCTTTGGCCTTGGAGAAATATCAGTAATCATATTTCTGCTTAGGATATGTAAAATTTTACTTCCTATATTTTTTCTCCAGGACCTTTATGGTGACACTGCTTATGTTTAAGTCCTTTATCTATTATGAGTTTATTCTGGTGTATGGTGTAAGTTGGTGGTCTAGTTTTTTTTCTTTGAATGTTGCTGTCCAGTTCTCCCAACACCACTGTTGAAGAGATTGTTTTTACTCTATTTTATGTTCCTTTCCCCTTTGTCTAATATTAATTGACTATAGGGTCCTGCGTTTATTTCTGACCTCTCTATTCTATTCCATTGATCTATATGTCTATTCTTATACCAGTACCAGACTGTTTTGATGACAGTAGCCTTTGTAATATAGTTTCATGTCCAGTATTGTGATTCCTCCTACCTTGTTCTTCTTTCTCAAGATTGCTGTGGCTATTCATGGTTGTTTTTGGCTCCATATAAATTTTTGAAATATTTTTTTTATCTGTGAAGTATGTCATTGCTATTTTAATTGGGATTGCATTGAATCTATAGATTGCTTTGGGTAATATGGACATTTTAATGATGTTCATTATTCCCATCCATTAACATGGTATATGCTTTTATTTATTTGCATCTTCCTTAATTTCTTTTTTCGATGTTCTGTAATTTTCTGAGTACAGGTCTTTTACCTCCTTGGTTCAGTTGATTCCTAGGTACTTTATTTTTCTTGTTGCTATTGTAAATGGGATTTGTTTTCTAGCTTCTATATCTGATGTTTCACTATTGGTATACAAAAATGCTTTTGATTTCTGGATATGGACTTTATATCCAGCTATTTTGATAAATTTGCTTATTAGGTCAAGTAAGTGTTTGGTAGAGCCTATCAGGTTTTGTATGTACACTATCATGTCATTGCAAATAATAACAATTTGACTTCGTCCTTTCCTTTGATTCCTTTTTCTTCTCTGATAGCTATGGCTAGAACTTCCAAAATGATGTTGAGCAGAAGTGAAGAGAGTGGACAGCCTTGTCTTGTTCCTGATCTTAATGGGAAAGCTTTTAGTTTTTCCCATTGAGTATGATTTTGGCTTCAGGTTTCTCATATATGGCTTTTATGATGTTGAGGTATTCTCCCTCTATTCCCATTTTGCTGAGTGTTTTTTATCATAAATGGTTATTGCACTTTATCAAACACTTTTTCAGCATCTATTGATATGATCATATGGTTTATGTCTTTCATTTTGTTGATGTGGTGTATTACATTTATTGATTTGTGAATGTTGTACCATCCTTGCATCCCTGGGATAAAACCCACTTGATCATGGTGTATGATCTTTTTAATATATTGCTGGATCTGGTTGTTCAATATTTTGTTGAAAATCTTAGCATCTATGTTCATCAGAGATATTGGCCTATAGTTTTCTTTCTTAGTTGTGTTTTGACCTGGTTTGGGGATTAGAGTAATATTGGCCTCATAGTAAGAGTTTTGGAGTCTTCTCTTTTCTTGGATTTTTTGGAATGGCTTGAGAAGAATAGGGGTTAGTTCTTTTCTAAATGTGTTGTAGAATTCACCTGTGTAGCCATCTGGTCTGGGGCTCTTGTGCTTTGGGAGATTTTGGATTACTTCTTCAATTTCACTAGTTGTTATTGGCCTATTCAGGCTTTCTGCTTCTTCTGGGTTCAGTTTTGGTAGATTATACATTTCCAGAAATGTGTCCATTTCATCCAGATTGTCATATTTCTTGTCATATAGTTATTTGTAATAATTTCTTATAATCCTTTGCATTTCTGAAGTATCAGTTGTGATTTCCCCGCTTTCAGTTCTGATTTTGTTTATTTGGGTCCTCTCTCTCTTTTTCTTGATGAGTCTGGTTAAAGGCTTGTCAATTTTGTTTATTTTTTCAAAGAACCAGCTCCTGGACTTATTGATTCTTCAAATTGTAGTTTGAGTCTCTAAGTTATTTAATTCTGCTCTGATATTGATGATTTCCTTCCTTCTACTTGCTCTGGGCTTTGTTTGTTGTTGCTCCTCTAGTTCCTGCAGCTTTATGGGTAAGTTGTTTGTATAAGCTTCTTCTACCTTTTTAGGTAGGTGTGTATTGCTATGAATTTTCCCTCTGAGGACTGCTTTTGGTGTCTCCCAAAGGTATTGGGCTGTTGTGTATTCATTGTCACTTGTTTCCAAAAACTTCTTGATTTCATCTTTGATCTCATTGTTTACCCATTTCTTACTTAAAAGCATGTTATTCAGTCTCCATGAGTTAGAGTGTTTTTGGTTATTTCCTTTGAGGTTTGTTTCTAGTTTCAAGCCATTGTGATCAGAGAAGATGCTTGGTATGATTTCAATTTTCCTGTATTTGTGGAGGCTTTTCTTATGACCTACCATGTGGTCTATCTTAGAGAATGTTTCATGTGCATTTGAAAAGAATGTGTATTTTGCTTCTTTGGGGTGAAAAATTCTGTATATATCAATTGGTGTTGTTCAATGTCACAATATCCTTGGTGTTTTTTTGGAAGATCTGTCCAATGTTGATAATGGGGACTTAAAATCCCCTACTATTATTGTGTTGCCATCTATATCCTTCTTGAAGTCCTCCAAGATTTTCCTTATAAATTTGGGAGCTCCTTTGTTGGGTGTACATATGTTTACCAGAGTTATATCTTCTTGATGAATTGTTCCCTTAAGTATTATGAAATGCCCTTCTTTGTCTCTTCTTATGGCCTTCATTGTAAAATCTATTTTGTCTGAAATAAGTGTTGCTACTCCATTTTTTTTTCATGTCCATTTGCTTGGTATATATTTTTCCATCCCTTCACTTTCAATCTGTGTCAATTTTTTGTTCTGAGGTGGGTCTCTTGAAGATAGCATATATGTAGGTCATATTTTCTTATCCATTTAGCTACCCTATGTCTTTTGATTGGCACATTTAATCCATTTACATTTAAGGTTATTGATTGATACTTATTTATTGCCATTTCCCCCCTTTGTACCTGTGTTCCTCTCTGTTTCCTCATTTTTGTAAAGCAGGCCCTTTAGCATTTCTTGCAATGCTGGTTTGATAGAGATGTATTTTTTTAGTCTGGGAAACTCCTTATTTCTCCTTCCATTTTGAATGAGAGCCTTGCTGGATAGACTATTCTTGGTTACAGGTCTTTGTTTCCCATTACTTGGAATATTTTTTGCCATTCCCTTCTGGCTTGTATTATTTCTGTTGAATAATTATTTAATAACCTTATTGGAACACCCTTATAAGTTATTTGCTGTTTCTCTCTTGATGCTTTTAGGATTCACACTTTGTCTTTGAAATTTGCCATTTTAATTATGATGTATGTTGGAGTGGGTCTGTTTGGGTTCATCCTCATTGGGACCCTCTGTGCTTCCTGAACTTGAATAACATTTTCACTCATCATGTTAGGGAAGTTTCCTATTATTACTTTTTTGAACAGGTTTTTCATTCCCTGTTTCTTTTCTCCTTCTGGTATCCCTATGATGTGGATATTATTGTGTTTCATGTTGTCCTGCAGCTCTATTGAAACCTCTTCATTATTGTTCAGCCCTTTTCCATTCTGTTGCACTGTCTTGGAATATTTTTCTACATTGGTCTCCAGCTCTCTGATCCAATCCTCTGCTTCTTCTAGCTTGTTGTTGATTCTTTCTATTGTATTTTCAATTCAGAAATTGTATTCTTCATTTCCTCTGGCTCTTTCTGATAGTTTTTATGTCCTTTTTAATTCTGGTGTAGTTCTCAGTAAGTTCCTTTTAGCTTCCCTGGAGTTCTTCATAGTACCCCTGGGGTTCTTAATAGTTTTCTTTGAGCTGGTTGAGCTCATTGAGTTTCTCTATCATCATTATTTTGAATTCCATATCTGATAGTTTGCTTGCCTCTGTTTCATTTAGTGATCTTTCTGGGGATTCCTCCTTTCCTTTTGGTGATGGACTGTTTCTTTTTCTCCCCATTTTTAGGTGTTGTTGTAATCCAATCAGTTGTGATCAGCTGCCAGGCTAAGGAACTGCTAGGCTGGAAGGATTGATTTAGTTGTAATCCTATTGGTATGTGATTCTCCACCAGGCTCAGATGTAGCTTGAGTGGAGAGACTGATTCAGTTGTAAATCAATGAATCAGCTACCAAACTCAGACCCTGCTAGGCTCTACAGAGAAGTTCCGTTGTAATCCAACGCATCTGCTGCCAGCTCAGGTGTAGCTTGGTGGGACAGATTCAGATGTAAATCAATGAATTTGTGATCAGCCACCAGGCTCAGACACCACTGGGCTAGGCAGCAAGATCAAATTGTAATCCAATGAATCTGTGCTCAGCCACCAGGCTCAGGAGATGCTGGGCTAGATAGCAAGGTTCAATTGTAAGCCAATGAGTTGATGATTAGCCACCTGGCTCAGGTGATGCTGGGCTTGACCAAGAGATCCTACTATAATCCAATAAATCTGTGATCAGCCGCCAGGCCTAGGGGCCACTGGTCAGGATAAACAAACTCAGTTGTGAACCAATGAATCCACAGTCATCCACCAGGCTCACTTGCCACTGTGTGAGGCTGACTGACCTAGCTGTAAGTCAGTGTTTGTAATCAGCTGCCAGGCCCAGGTGCTCCTGGGCGAGTATGACTGACTCAGTTGTAAGTGAATGAATCCACAATCAGCCACCAGCCCCACACACCATTGTGCAAGGCTGTCTGACTGACCCAGCTGTAAGTCAGAGAGTTTTTGATCAGCGTCCAGGCCCAGGCTCTGCTGAGGGAGAAGCACTGACTCAATTGCAAAGCAGTGAATCTAGGATCAGACACCAAGCTTGTATGCCACTGTGTGAGGCTGACTGAGTGACTCAGCTGTAAGTCAGAGAGTTTGTGATCAGTGGCCAGGCCCAGGCAATGATGGGCAAGAAATGACTCTTCAGATGCTTACTATTTTATCTAGGCTCAGTCAGGTCAGGGTAGGAGAGGTTTATTTAGATGTAAATCAGAGAATTGTGATCAGGAGCCAGGCTCTGGCACCACTGGGTGGGGCAGATTGCTGCCAGTGGGCAGGGCTATAAGGACCCTCATACGGAAGCCACTTGGAGCATCGCAGTCTGACTGAGGTGTAGACAATGAGTCAGCACCGGGATCCCCACAGCCACCTCCCCACTTCTCTCCTCCAAGCCACCACAGCAAACTCCCTACGTGTCTCCAGTCCTCTCTGCTCTCCCTCCGCTGGAGCCTAGGGTAGGTGGGTGCCAATGTATTGTCCCTTTGGTCACCCTAGTAGTTCTCTGTCTCTAGTGCTCTCTTAGGCTAATAAATTCCACCATTTTCCACCCTTCTCAGCTGGATGCTGCTCTGCTCTCTGTTGCTGTAGCTGGGACACCCAGCTGGGGGACCAGATCCCACCCTTCTCAAGTGGAGCCCTTGGCTTCATTCCTTTGGCTGCTGCCTCTGGTGGGGCCCCATCCAGCCTCTCGAGTTTCTGTGATTCCTACCAGTCACTTAGTGATGAAGCGGCCTCTTCTGTTCTGTCTGTGGTTATAGGATTTCTTTCCAGGTGGTGTTCTATTGGTAATTCCAGCTGACTTTTTTCTCCAAACAAGTAATTCCAGATGCAACCTGGGAGGAGTTTGGTATAGCTCCTCTTACTCCTCTGCCATCTTGCTGGAACTCTATGCTGAATGTTTTTAAGTATATTTTATTGATTATGCTGTTAAATTTGTCCCAATTTCTTTTCCCTTTTGTCCCATTTACTGAGAAACCCCCCTCCCTCCAGCACTCCCACCTTCCTTAGTTCATGTCCATGGGTCTGCATATAAGTTCTTTGGCTTTACTATTTTCTGTACTATTTTTAACATCCCCCTGTCTATTCTTTAACAACCAACTATGCTTCTTAATCCCTGTACCATTCTCCCCTTGCCCCCCTTCCCCTCCCAGCTGACCCCTCCAAATGCTCCCCATACTTATGATTCTTCACCCGTTCTGGCTGTCTGCTTAGCATGTTTTTGTTTATATATCTTTAGATTCTTTTGTTGATAGTTGTTGTTTGTTGCCATTTTAATGTTCATAGTTTTGATCTTTTTCCTAAGTAAGTCCCTTTAACATTTCATGTAATAATAGCTTGGTGATGATGAACTCCTTTAGCTTTACCTTGTCTGGAAGCACTTTATCTGCCCTTCCATTCTCAATGTTAGCTTTGATGGATAGAGCAATCCTGGTTGTAGATCCTTGCTTTTCATCACTCTGAATATTTCTTGCCAAGTCCCTTGCTGCCTGCAAAGTTTCTTTTGAGAAGTCAGCTGATAGTCTTATAGGAACCCCTTATGTGCCAATTTGTTGATTTAAATCCTGGTTTCCTTCCATTCATCACTGGTTTTGTGTAGATTTTCTTTCGTTTCATTTAGCATAGCCTTCATTTCTTCCCTTATGCATTAGTCATTAATCTTGTTGTCAAGTCTGTGAGCATCTTTATTACTAGTGTTTTGAACTGTGCTCCTTTTAGGTTGGTTATCTCTATGTCACTCAGTTATCACATTGAAACCTTGATCTGTCCCCATCTTGGGCCATACTTTTCTGTCTCCCCAACTTGACAGCTTTCTGTGTTTGCCTCTGTGTCTTAGGTAGAGCTATCACACCTGTTACATTGTAAGGGGCAGAGCCTTAGCTATTTATCAATGTGGGATGACCCATTTTGCCACATCGTATTGTGGTATATGTAGGGTATTTTATGTAGGGCAATGGTCTGAGAGGAAACACTGCCACTTACTCAGAACTCACCTCTTTTCCAGGCAATTTTCCCACTCCCCATTGTTACTCTGTTGAGAAACTGGCATTTTTTCCTTTGTGCCGTCCCCCCGGTTTTCATAGTCAGAAGCATTGTGGCTCTATTTTCACTTTTTCCAAAACTGTGAGCTGTGTTGTTGGGTCTGGGGCTGTGGGGTCACTTCTCAGGTTTTCTCCCTACTTTTAAAATGTATGACTATGCTTTTTGCCATGGCCTCCGTCCCTGTTCCCTGCCACCACTACTGCCACTGCCACTGCTGCCACTGCACCATGTCCTCTCCACCCTGGCCCTGCTCCTCCTACCTGTCAGGCTATTTATTCCTTATTTCTTTGTTTGTTGATCTTACATGTAATTCAATTTTCTGGAACTTCTGGTTGTTTTATTTTTTTAGTTTTAAGGTAGTTAGTTGTAAATGTCTTCTTGGTTGTGAGGGAGACACAACATGTCTACCTATTCCTCTATCTTGGCTAGAAGCCTCCTGTTGAGTGTATTTACCAAAATTGGATGTTGGATTTTTATCAAATGCTTTTTAAACATCTATTGTTATGATCATGTGATTTTTTCCCTTCATTTTGTTTATGTGGTGTATTACATTTATTGATTTGCAAATATTGTACCATCCTTGCATTCCTGAAATAAATCCTACTTGATCATGGTGTGTGATCTTTTAAATGTATTGCTGAATCCAGTTGGCCAATATTTTGTTGAGGATTTTAGCATATATGTTTATTAGTGATATTGGTCCATAGTTTTCTTTCTTTGCTATGTCTTAACATGCTTTTGGAATTAGGGAATAGTGAACTCATAAAATAGTATGAGGGTCTTCCCTCTTCTTGGATTTTTTTTGGAATAGGTTGAGAAGGCTAGGAATTTGTTCTTTCCTAAATGTTTGGAAAAATTCACTTTTGAAGCCGTCTTGTCCAGGGCTTTTGTGTGCTGGGAGGTTTTTTTTTTTTTTTTTTTTTTAAATTACTCTTTCAATTTCACTAGTTGTTGCTGATCTGTTCAGACTTTCTGCTTGTTTTTGATTCAGTTTTGGCAGATTATATGTTTCTAGAAATTTATTTATTTTACCTAGGTTGTTAAATTTCATAGACTATAGTTGCTCATAGTAATTTCTTAAAAATTCTTTGTATTTCTATAGTACTGGTTGTAACTTCTCCTTTGTTTCTGATTTTGTTTATTTGGATCCTTTGTCTCTCTCTCTCTCTCTCTCTCTCTTTTTTTTTTTCTTTTCTTGATTAGTCTGGTTAAAGTTTTGCTGATTTGTTTATGTTTTCGAAGAACTATTTCCTAGGTTCATCGATGATTAAATATTTTTATGACTCTATATCACTTAATTCTGCTCTGGTATTGATTATTTCCTTCCTTCTCCTCACTCTGGGCTTTGTTTGTTGTTGTTCCTCTAGTTCTTGTAGATGTAGGGTTAAGTTGTTTACTTAAGATTTTTCTATCTTTTTAAAGTAGATCCGTATTGCTATGAACTTCCCTCTCAGTATTGCCTTTGCTATTTCCCATAGGGTTTGGATTGTTGTGTGTTTATTTTCATTTGTTTCTAGGAACTTTGTGATTTCTTTCTTGATCTCATAGTTAACCCACTTATTATTTAATAACATGTTATTGAGCCTCCATGAATTTGAATGTTTTTGAGTTTTTTCTTTGAGGCTGGTTTCTACGTAGTTTCAAGCCATGGTGATCCAAGAATATGCTTGATATGATTTCAATTTTCTTGACTTTGTTGAGGCTTATTTTGTGTCCTACCATGTGATCTGTGTTTGAAAATTATCCATGTGCATTCAAAAAGTATGTATTTTTCCTTATTTGGGCTATTATATTCTATAAATGTCAATTAAGTCCATTTGATCTAGAGTGTTGATTTGTTGTTTGGATGATTAATTCGTTGATGACATTGGGGTGTTAAAATTCCCTACAATTACTATATTTCTGTTGCTCTCTTTCTTAAAGTCCTACAATATTTTCATCATACATTTAGGTGTTCCTATGTTGGGTGCCTATAAGTTTACAAGCACATCTTCTTGTTGGAGTACTTCTTTCAATATTATGTAGTGACCTCATTTGTTTCTAGTTATGACTTTTGTTTTGAAGTCTATTTTGTATTATATAAGCACAGGTACTGTAGCTTTTTTCATGTCTGTTTGCTTGGAATATTTTTTCTATCCTTTCACTTTCATCGTGTGTAGATCTTTTGTTCTGAGGTGATTCTATTGCAGACAGCATATATGCAGGTCATGTTTTCTTATCCAGTTTATTCAGCTACCGTGTCTTCCTATTGGAGCATTTGATCCATTTATATTAAGGTTATTATTGTTAGGTGCTTATTCATTGCCATTTTTCCCCTTGTACCCATGTTTCTCTCTCTCCATCTTCTGAAAGCAGTCCCTTTTGCATCTCTTGCAATGCTGGTTTGGTGGAGATGTACTATTTTAGCCTTTTGTGGGGTAGGGGCTGGAAAGCTCTTTATATCACCTTCCATTTTAAGTGAGAGCCTTGCTGGGTAGAGTAGTCTTGATTGCAGGCCTCTGCTATCCTTTACTTGAAATATTTCTTGCTATTCATTGCTGGCTTGTAGTGTTTCTCTTTAGAAATCAGCTGATAGACTTATTGCAGCTTCCTTTATGTTTTTAGCTGTTTCTCCTTTGCTACCTTTAAGGTTCTCTCTCTGTCTTAAATTTTGCTGTTTTAACTATGATGTGTCTTGGAGTCTGTCTTGCTAGGTTCATCTCGATTGAGACCCTCTGTGCTTCCATGACTTGCATGACTCTTTCCCTCATCAAGTTAGGAAATTTTTCTGTCATTACTTTTTCAACCAGATTTCCTAGCTTTTTCCTTTTCTTCTTCTGATATCCCTATGTTGCCAATATTGTTACATTTCATATTCTGCAGTTCCCTATCTTAAACTATCTTTGTTCTTTTTGAGTCTTTTTCCATTTTATTGTTCTGACTGGGTGGGTTTTTTTTTTTTTTTTTCTATATTCTCTTCCAACTCTCTAATTGGTTTTATGCTTCATCTCTTGTGCTTTTAATTATTTTAGTGTATTCTTCATTTCAGATATTATATTCTTCATTCACTCCTGGCTCTTCTTCATTACTTCTTTTTGCTTTTCATTCTGATGTAGTTGCCACTAAGCTCCTTGTAGCTCCCATAAAGTTCCTTGTAATTCTCACTGAATTACTTGAGCATCTTTATGACCATTATCTTGAACAGTATGCCTGTCTGGTAGATTGCTTGTATCAATTTCATTTAAAACTCTTTCTGGGGATTCCTCCTTTCCTTTCAGTTGAGGCTTGTTTTCTGTCCCCCCCCATTTCAGCTGACTCTTTTTGTTTCTGCACATTAGATTGGCACAGATTAATAAAGGTGAAAAGAAAATAAAAATATTATAAGAGGGAAAAAGGAAGTAAAAAGATTATGAGATGTCTAAAGTAAGAAAAATAATTTTGAGTGGTTGGAGGGAGAAGAAATAATATGAATAATGAAAAAAAACCAAGTTTAGTGAGAAAAAGTAAAATTTAAAACAAAGATAGGAAAGGATAGGAGGAGACAAAATGGAGTAGCAAAGGGGAACAGTAAAGTTTGATATTTGAATTACAAAATAAGTAAACATCTAGGAATAAAATTGTAGAAATGCAACAACCATCATATCAATGACAAGCAAAGATAATAAAGGTGGAGAGAGAATAAGGATAATATATGAAAGGGAAAAAGAATATGAGATGACTAATGGAAAAAATGGTTTTGAGAGACTGGAGAGGGGAAAATAGTATGAATGAGGAACAGAGACATGGTATAGAATGGGAAAAATAAAAATTAAAGCAAAAATAAGAAGAGGAAGATAGAAGGCAAAATAAAGTAAGAGAAGAGAGGAGTAAAATATGAGTTTGAAATAAAAGGAAAAGAAGAAGTGGTGATATAATAGGAATAAAATTAAAAAAAAAGAAAAAATGTTAAGCTGTGAAGGAGAAAATATTAGAGATTTAATGAAGAAGATGGAGGTGGAATTCATCTCAGCAGAGCCTCGCATTTGCCACTATTTTCTCTTTCTGGAAATGCCCTAGTAATGTCAGATGGTGCCCCAATCTAGCCCTGGGCAACATTTTCAAGGCTACAAGCTATCCACAGCCTGTAGCTGTCTTTAGGCGTTACTGGTCTTCATTGTTCTGCCCTGTCAGCTTTCTGTTAGCACAAGGTCCAGGAGTGGTTCATCTAATGTTCAAGAACATTTCAAGTACAACCTCTACCTGCCTCTACAGGTCACCTCTGGTGTGATCAGGAGTGTGTGATCCCTGGGTCATCCCCAGCAGACACTGTTTGCCTTTCGTGAAGATGATGAGTGTGTTTCCCCACTCTCCTTGCCACACATCTTGGTTATCTCAGATTATTTCAATAATGTATACTTTCTGATGAAAAGCTGTCTGTTTCCTATGAGGGATAAATCTGTGTTAAAGAGTCAACTCTTTTTTTTGTTTGTTTGTTTGTTTGGTGCTAATGGCAGTTGTGGATAAGAGGAGCCAAGGCTGGTTTGCTGTGCTTATCTGTAGTGTCTCTGTTCTGCTGATTTCAGTGGATCAGGGTTCAAGGAACCAGTGTAGCTCATAGCATCTAATATAAGTTCAGAAAAGTCCTTTTCCCCTGAAAAGTCCAGGGGAAAGTCTTACTTTCCCCTGTGTATATGCACCCAGTAGGGGGCTCCTGGACCTGGCTTCACTGCTCTAAAGAGTCTGCAATCTGCTGGTCAGGGCTGGGCATGCCTGCTTATGAAGGGACCTGTCTGGCTGCAAGGATCCTCAGATGCTCAGCTCCTGGATCTCCAGTCCCCAGCCTGCTGCTCTCACAGGAGACTCAGATCTGAACTCTGCTCTGTGCAGCCCCCTGCTCACAAACTGCATTGGATGGTGTCCCACAATCCCTTCACCATACCACTCCCTATTCCTCCTGTGCAGCTGGACTCAATGAGAACAAACTGCCCTTTCTCTCTGGTTTCTTTGTTGGCAGAGCTGCTGCACATAGGTGTAGGGTCCCTGCCTAGCCATGTCTCAGTCCCCCTTTTAAAAGGTCTCTGTGTGGTACCCAAACTGCAGCACTGAGCCATGGATCAGCTCTCTGCATACTTCACTTCCCCAAAAAGCAACCAGTCTGTCTTGGTCAGGGCTGTCCACAGTCTGCATGTGCCTCCCACAGTCTTAGGAGATAGTTTCTCTCTCTGGAACTCCCCCAGTTGGTGCTGCAGCTATGGATGTGCTGCTCACTGTGCGTGTGCAGCTTGAGTCTTCTAGACTAAGTATATCCTCCTTAGTTTCTCCTGATTAGGATTAGGTTCCCTGTGCAGGACCAGGGTCCCAACTCCATGGGGTGAAGGAGGCCACTAAGTTGCAATTCTGTCTCCTCTCTCCTCTGCTGCAGACCCATCACATTGGGTGTTTCCTCCTCAATTCATAACATCTCTGACCAGATGGTGCAAAGCATTCTCTGTACTCCTGGACTTCAAAAATTTGTATCAACTGAGATCCCATTGATTGTGCTAATCAGCTGAAAATTTGTGCCAGAGATATGAAGAAGTAGGCTCAGCTTCCACCTACCCAGCCACCATGTTCTCTCTCATTTCCTTCAATTTTTAAGTGACAGTTTTGCTGAGTACTCTTGGTTGTAGGTCCTTGCTTTTTATCACTTTAAATATGTCTTGTCAATCCCTTCTGGTATGAATTTTTTTGTTATTTTTTTTGTTTGTTTTGTTTTGAGGAATCGGCTGAGAGTCATATGGGAGGTCCCTTGTAGTTCTTTGAACATCCTTATTTCCATTGTTATTTCATTTTGTTCTTTTTCTGAAGATGTCTCCTTCTCCTTCATTTGGGGCATGTTTCTTTGTCTTCATATTTTGGCTGCATCTCTATACTTGTTTCTGTGTATTAGGTAGATTTACTATGTCTCCCACCCTTCCTAGCATGGCCTCACATAATAGGCGTCCTTTGGAGCTCAATGGCATAGTATGTCTGATCATCTGAGCTTGGTGCTCCAGAAATGTCCCTGTGTGATACGTGAATGCTCCTATTGTAATTGAGTCTCTACCACTGTTGGCTCATCTGTGGGTGGGGTTGACCCTCAGGCTGGTGACTGAGGATTGACAGCAACCAGGGTGTAAGAGGTGCTACGTAGGGACTTACGCGTGAAGTGAGATTCACCTCAGATGGTTCTGGTGCCTGCTGAGATCTCTCTTTATGGTCTGAAATCAACTATCTCTGACTATATTTTAACTATTCCTATCTGGTACATTATTAGGGCCTGCTAAGTCATGAAACCTCATTTTAAATCCTAGATTCTTTTATCCATATCCTATTTGGATCAGAAGAAAATATTGTATTTGTTATTCTTATTGAATATTGTATAACACTTTTCACTCTTTTCTTCCAAATTACATAAAATATACAAACATAATTTTTTTGTCTTGCTTGTTTTTGATAGGTTGGTTCAAAAATATTTAAGCTATTTCTGAAGCCATGTCCTACTTGAGAACCTCGTTTTTTAGTGCTTAGCAGATGCCTGTAAGAAAACTACCAGAAGTCAGAGACAGACCCATATTAGGTCTGTCTGGAGAAAGTGTAGACATGTGTACTGTATTGCCACTGTATTCAAAATGACTGAGCGAGTAGATCAATGAATTTGCATTAAATTTTGCATTAAGCTTGAACATTCTTCTGTGAAAGCTATTTGGATGATTCAGAAGGCTTTCTGAGATGATGCAGTAAGTGCAGTGCAAATAAGATTGTGGCACAAATGCTTCAAAGATGGTTGAGAATCTGTTGAAAGTGATCCACATTCTGGAAGGCCTGCAATAAGCAGAACACTTAAGAATGTTGAACGTGTAAAAGCTGTAATCAACAAAAATTAGAGAACTGATTTTTGTTGCAGATTCCTTGGGATTTTGTAGGTAGAAGTCATATCATAAATAAAGACATCTTTACTATTTTTTCTAATTCTTATGTCTGGCACCATTACTCTTATTGCCCTGAGTAGGACCCCATATATATTTTGATTAGAAGCAGTGAGAGAGAATATACCTACATTGTTCCCAATCATAACAACAGAGAGTTCAGTCTTTCACCATAAAGTATTAGGTTCAGTGTAAATGTTATCAGATTGGGGGAAGCTCCTTTCATGGCTGCCCTGCTAAGTTAAAAAATAAACAAACAAACAAAAACCCCAAAACAAAAACACCATTGTTAATGGATCTTTTCTGATATTTTCTCATTGGCTGCTCTTAACAGTTTTTTTGTTCCTCTTTATCACTGGGTGTCTGCTAGGTGCCTAATGTGTCGTGGTGTGAGTTTCTTAGTTTATCCTGCTTGAGATTTGTAAAGCAGTTTGAAACCCCACAGGGACTCATTTTTAAAAAACTCAAATATTGAAATTTTAAATCATTACTACTTTAAATACATTTTTGCTCTCTCTCCTCTCCCCTACTCCCAGCTCTTTTTCTGGTGCTAGAATTATATATCTTTTAAACCATTTGACATTGTTTCATATATTACTAAGTCTCTGTTCATTTTGTAGCCTTTTTCTTTGTGTACTATTTTAAAAAACAGTTTCTATTGCACTGTCTTCAATTATTTAATCAAATTTTGATTTCTTTGTAATTATAGACTTTTTATTCTAGAATTTCCACTTAGTTATCTTTAAATATTTTCTAATTCTCTGTTAAGATTCCATATTTGTTCTTTTATTATGCATATGCTTTTCTAGAATTCCTTTCTTATAGTTATATTAACTGTTATAATGATCTTATTGTTGTTTATTGACTTTTATAATCATTTCTATCATTCTGGGTGTGTTTATATAGACTTATTTTTCTCCTGGTTATGGGTAACATTTTCCTGCTTCCTTGAATGTCTAGTACATTTTAATTGTGTTATGGCTGCTACATTCTTATAGAGACTATATTTTTGAGTTTCTTCATGACTAGATTATCCCTATTTCTAAGGCATGCCTTTCTGGGATCTCTATTGAATGCTGTTGATTTTCAGCTATGTCTTAGCCCTGGGGAGCTCTGGTAATTGATCTCAGTAGTTTACAGCTCTCAGTAGTTCTTTACATGGTTGTTGTCTTTGACATTGTGGAGTCTCTGCCTGTGCATATGCAGCCTCCTTATTCTTTAAGCAAGGACTCATGAGGATCCCCATGCTGATGCCTGTAGCCCTATCTATTCACAGTTCCTTTCAATCAGACATTTTGGACTATAACATTTTGACACCTCAGTAGCCTAAAATTTTAATCTTTGCACCCTCAACTCAGCAGGACTATTGTGTTTTCTTTGGGCTATAGTTTCCTGCAC
Organism: Noctilio leporinus; assembly: GCA_004026585.1. NCBI lineage: Eukaryota > Metazoa > Chordata > Mammalia > Chiroptera > Noctilionidae > Noctilio > Noctilio leporinus. The sequence goes on from PVIW01003745.1 coordinate 155,465, forward strand.
TAAAATGTAAAAAGGAATTTCCGGCAGAAATCTGGAGAGATAACATGGCTCATTTTGATGTCTCCTTTCTCTCAAGTATCACAGTTTTGCACTGCACAGTATTCAACATTTTGAAATGCTAGTACCACTATTCCAACATGATCAAAAGTTGAAGTCCTTTACGAATATTAAAAAATGTACCCTGCTGTCCTTTGTTCTCACCATTCACAATAGCTTTATTGTTGACAGATTGCAAATGTTGTTCAATAGCAAATTATAATTCTCCAGATCTTGTTTCAGTTTATTTAATATGTTCATAGAAGATTTTCAATTAGCAAAATTATTAAAAGTAATTTGTAGCATATTATATTAGAATATGTACACAAAATAACCTCCAGATAGTCAACATTTGTTGCATATATTGTTGGCTACAATAACAAAGTAGTTTTAATTCATGACTTAATTTTGTACTCATTTCCCCATTATTTCAACTAATTCCTTGTGAAATATTTTGGATAAATTAGTCACTTTGTGTTTACTTATTAACATTTTTTCAGTGGTCATGAAGAGTAAACAAAATTAGCAATTAGCTTGATAATTTCAGTCATATTTCTATAATTTGAGGAATGATATTTACACTATGATCTGTGTAAGACCAAGCCTCTTTTATGTAAAAAGTATAGTAGCTACAATTACTCTTACAGCACTGTAAAACCATTTTCTTTTTTTTTTTAATTTTATTGTTGTTGTATTACATCCATCCCCTTTTTGCTCCCCTCTGTCCCCCTCCCCACCCACCCTTTCCCCCCAAAGTCAATCCCACCTGTTGTCCATGTCCATGGTTCCTTTATACTAGGTTCTTATCTAAGCTGCTCCCCTTCTTTGCCTCTGCCTCCCCCCTCCCCCCGACCCCGTTCCCCCTGACCATTGAAGGCCTATTCCTTGTATTCATATACTTGGTTCTGTTTTGCCTGTTGTTAGTTTTGCTCATTATTGTCCCGTAATGGGTGAGATCATATGATATTTGTCCTTCACTGACTGGCTTATTTCACTAAGCATAATACTCTCCAGTTCCATCCATGTTGTTGCAAAGGGTACAAGTTCCTTCTTTCTTTCTGCTGTATAGAATTCTATTGTGTAAATGTACCAAAGTTTTTTGATCCAATCATCCACTGATGGGCACTTAGGCTGTTTCCAGCACTTGGCTATTGTAAATAGTGCTGCTATGAACATAGGTGTGCATAGGTTCTTATGAATTGGTGTTTCAGGATTCTTTGGGTATAGTCCAAGTAGTGGAATTGCTGGATCAAAAGGCAGTTCCATTTTCAGTT